>JARHVA010001392.1:3265000-3507561 GCA_037957365.1 Torreya grandis | reverse complement strand
GAATTAGAGTATAAAAGTGTAGTAAATTGAAACAAGCCCCATGAGCTAAGAGTCAAAAACCAAAAAATAGTACTAGTGGCTAACTATTCATATAGAGGACAAAAATAAAATTAAATTAAAAGGAGAAAATATTCCAAGGGGAATATCCCTCCATAATTACCTTCAAGACCTTTGTCTCCTTCTCCTGCTCAACCTATATGTTCTTTGTGATTCTGGCCCTTGTTGTATTGCTTGGGCCTTCTACATCCTCCTTAGGTAGGATCATTATGGGTCTCTTCCATAGCTTTTCCCTTACATGGTTCTTCTTGGCAGTGGATTTTTTTGGAATATTTGGGGAAGAATTATCTACCTCCATGATAGGTTTCTTATGGGGAGTAACTTCATCCTTTACTAGTTGAGAGAAAGACTAAATCACTTTGGAGACCTTATTCATGGAATTTCAATCCTGTATTAAACCTACTAGACACATCCCTACCTCATGTGTTTGTTATTAAACATTTATAATTTATCCTTGTTGGTTTTAATCACCTCTTTTAGTATAAGGGGTTTAGGTTTGAAGATAGAGAGTTTCAGTGGAGGATCCCGGATAAAGTTATTGAAATTAGAGATACCATGGGAAAATTTGGGTATTAGGTGGTGAGGTACTAAGGTAATATATCTTCCTTAGGTGATTCCTTCTTAGTGTATGACCCCTATGATAGAAAATCCTACCCAAAAGTGTCTCATTTTGTTTTACCAACAAGAGGATGAGACTTGATAGATGACAAGATTGGCTTCATTGATCAGTACGTGAGTATAGTAAACTCTAGGGATTTCATATGAAAATATGCTAGGATAATTCTAAAACCATTAAAATGGTTCAATAAGAGGAAGTGATGCAAAAATTTAGAGTATAGTTACCTTCGTGGGTGATATACTTCATTATCTACAAGCAAACTTTAGGTTAGTGATGCGGAAGATCCAAGTGAGGGAACCCATTTTTGTCTATTTTAGTGATCTCATTGGTGCAAAAAAAAACCTTTGCAAGAGTTCATATTTTTTTATTTATCTTTAAAGTATTTAATCCCTTTTCATGACATTATTTTAGCTTCACCTATCAGCTCCTCTATTATATAAATTATAATTCCTCTTACTTCTATAACCCTCTTGTTCCACACCATAATAAATTCCTTTGATATGTTGGCATCATGATTAGTGACCCTCAACATGAATTTGGTGAGGCACCCTTTGTGTAGTTTCCTCCAAACCTTTTTCATGCATTGGACCTCTGAATAGGATTTTGATTCTAGTTTATCCCTATCACCTCCCATATTAACTGTAGCCTATAAGATTGAGCCAAAATTGGAATTAATTGAACCCTAATAAGACTTATAACCAATGGATTAAAATAAAATTGAAGTGCAAGATTTATCACACCCTTCATTATTAACTCTCCACAAGGTGAAATGATGACAAATTATGATTTTTGAATGACCTCACGTAGGTTTTAATATTTTCACGTCTGACAACCATGCCATCATCCTATCAAAAAATGACTTCATTTTGAATTGTTGATAGGACATTTTATAGGACTTGGCATCCAATGTTCTAGGTAGATAAAAGAGGGAGACCAAATCTGATATTAGTGATTAAGTCTACCACCTCATTCCCCTTATAGTATGTATGAATGATGGAAGAATGTGTCATCCCCTTCAAACTCTACTTGGCATCATCTATGATGGATTTTATTGTGTGGGAAGGAGTGGTTTTACCTTATAAATCATTAAAGATATTGAGGTAATCCCATTTAATTATTATTCTATCCATCTTGAGGCTGAAATCAAGTTGAATTCCCTAGAGGATGCCTTGGCTTTGGCCACATGGTTGGTTTGGATCCCCAAGGGGCATATATAAGTAGTAATCAAAATTCCCTCTTAATTTCTTATGGCTCCTCCCCCACCTGCATGGCTTGGATTTCCTTTTGAAGCCCCATTGAATTTGAGCTTAACCTAACCCTCAGGTGGAGGTTTCGACCTAACATGTTTGTGTACCAAGTCTTTAAAAGGAGACCTAATTTTTTGTAATACCTCCCATTCTTTGAAGATCAAATATTTGGAATTAGATCTTGGATTTTGTTTTATGGTGGGGGGAGAGGCCCTCCAATTCTTATTTATGGCATGACAAAGGTAGAGAAAGACCACTTTTGGCTAGTGTCTTTTGTATGAGAATAAACTCCCTTTCAGAGCTTTCAAGACACTCTAGAACCAATGTGAAAGGGAAATATTCAAAAGGAAAGAAAGGGATGGGAGACTTCAAGAAGGTTTACATTTCATAATGAGATCAAGAATGGTATTCAATTTAACCCATGAAATATTGAATTTATTCAAAATATCGTCAAGTATGCATGAACTGAACAGGTAGGATAAGAATAAATGATGGACCAAATCTTAATCTTCCCTACATAGTGATCATCAGCTAGGTACAGTGAGTCCTCATTTTTCCAAGTTATCTAATGTTAAGATCTTGTCTTGAGTAGCCAGCTAAAAGAAGAAATTTACCTTAGGAGTCAGGTGTTTAATCCATAAGTCTTTCTAGTAGTTCCATTTATCTTCCAATTCTAGGTCAATAACATGTCTAGAGGATATTAAGTATTACCCACTATCTTCAGCTACCCACAAAAAATGGTCTTCCTTAGGGAACATGGGAACGTGAATTAGAATGATGAAAAGATTAAGATTCTAAATTAACTAGGCTTTGTCAGTAGTGTCACATTTTAGAGGGAGGACATTGCAAGTTTTTGATCCCTCAGTCTCATCCCAATAATATTTGATCTTAGTGCCCTATCTTTCCTTGAATCTTGAACATAAATATACCCAAATACCCTGTGAAGTGAGGGGAAGAATGGACATCCAGGAATCCTCCCAAAAATTGATTTTCTCTCCATTTTTGATTTTTCATTTAATTACTTTTAGTAGTAGGTCCTTACAACTTATGATAGCCTTCTAAAAGGTAGATCCATTGGCTAGGCCTTCTTCCCAGAGTAAGTAATCTTCCTCAGATCCTTCTAGGTATTTGTCCTTGACTAATCTAGATCATTATATGTCATCTTTCATAATATTCTATCCCATTTTTTTTAGGAGGTCCCAATTCATAGATTTAATTCTTCAGAGACCTAGACCCCCATTCACTTTAGGTAGGTAGACTTTTTCCCACAAGACCAGGTGAAATCTGAAATGGTCCTCAGTACCCCTCCATAAGAGTTTTTTATTTTTTCTATCTTGATTTCCACCTTGTTAGGTATTTTTAAGACTGACATTAAGTATACCAAGATTCTCTATAATAAGGCTTTGAGTAGCTAAAATTTACCATCCTAGGTAAAAAAATGACCTTTCCATCCTACAAGTTTTTTTTGAATTCTATCGATAAGGGATTATAAAGATCATATTCCATTTTACCTTCAAATATAAGGAATACCTAGATATTTTGTTGGTAATTAGTTCACCTGACATTCTAGGATTATTCAAATCCTTTTTTGTAGGATTACATGAGTGTTGATGAAGAAAATGGATCTCTTGCAGAAGTTTATGTACTAGTTAGAAACTATTTCATAGTTCCTGAGAATGTATTTTAGTTGTTTGGCTTCCTCCACCAAATATTCTCCTAAGATAATCATGTCATCTATAAATTATTCATGGGTGATCAATTTAATGTTAAGAGATACAAATATGCTTTTGATCAGGGCTTGCTCTCAGGCCTTCATCAATCTTATCCCAAAGGTTTCTACCACTATAATGAAAAGATAGGGGGAAACAGGGTCCCCTTATCTTTGACCTCTAGAATCTGAGAAGAAGACTTTGAGGACTCTATTCAAAATTATGGAAAATTTGGGTATGGGCAATGCAATTTCATGTGATTTTCCTCAAGTCCTGATTAAATCCCAATTTCTCAATAATCTTCATTAAGAAATTCCAATAAACTCAGTTGTATGTTTTGTTCATGTCTAGCTTAACAAACATATCTTGTCTTGGGGATTTGGAGATGGATTGGATAGCTTCATGCACCAAGATAATTTCATCTGTTATTTGTCTTTTGGCCATGAATTCACCCTATTGTTCCCAAATAACCTTATCCAAAAGGTGTTGCATTATTTTCACCAAGAAGGCTGAGTAAATTTTGTAAGTTATGTTACATAGGATGATTGGATGGAAGTCCTAGAGATTGTTTTCTCTTTGAATTTTTGGAATAGGGACCAAAAAATTATTGTTAATTTCTCTTAGAATAATTATGGATTGGAATAAATTTCTCATTATTGCCTCAAACTTGGTGTGGACAATATCCCAAAACTTTTGAAAGAAGAAGGGGGGAAGCCATCAAGACTAAGGGTCTTGAATGCCTCGATCAAAAATAAAACATTTTTTACCTCTTCTATCAATGGGTTTTTGTTTATAGTAGCATTGTCAAAATAATAAATGACTTTATTGAAATTATTTAAAATACTGTCAACCAATTATTTATCTAGGGGCCCTTCCTCCATGAGAAGATTTTTTAAGAAATTGATTGTGTGGTAGGAGATCTCTTCTTCTTTACTAAGGTTGACATTATCCATTTCTATTTGTGTTATGCTATTCACATTCATATTTTTGGTCACCAAATGATGGAAGTATTTGGTATTTATGTCCCCTTCCTTCAACCAAGTGCACCTAGATTTAATTTACGTCAATAAGACTCTTCCTTCACCTCTAAGTTATGGAACTGGCACAAAAATTCTTATTCCTTATGGTAAATTTGTTCATTACTACCTTCCAAGGCTGAAATTTACTTAATTATCGTTAATTCCTCCTCTAAAGCCTTTTTTTGTAGAAAAATGTCACCAAAAACTTCCTTGTTCCATTTTTTAAGCTTTATTTGAGGAAGTTTAGTTTTTTGGCCATGATATACATATCAGTACCCAAGAAGGGTTCTTTCCACCATTCCATTATATATTTTATCAAGTTTTGGAAGTGGATCCACATGCTTTCAAATCTAAAAAGAATATTCTTTAGTTTCAAAAAAAATTCTCCTTCAAAAATTAGGGGATTATGGTCAAAATCGATTCTAGGTAAAGAGGAGAGACTTATGGTGAACTAGATGTCCCAATTTAAGGAGATCAGGGTTTTGTCAAAGTGGACCTAATAATAATATTTATTTATATAAGATTGAATAGTTTTTTTTTTAGAATAACAAATTGTTGCATACCTATACCAATATTCTTATTATCTTAAGTGCTCTTCAAATATTTATTCACATTTGTTTATAAATCTATGATACATATAAGGGATGTATGATGAGGATTAGAGAGAATATTTTTTATCCTCCAATGACAAACTTGATGTGGATCTATAACAAGATTGGAAGGCATTGCATTATATAAATAAAAAAAAGAGTGTCAGTGATATCTAACGCAAAAAAAAATAGTTCAACACAATCTTTTATCCAATGTGATATTTTCCCTTGTTAAATGGAAGAAAAGCTCACCAAGCCTTCAACAAGTCTATAAAAAATCATTATATGGATTAGTTCTCAAATATCCTCAATAGTATTTGAAAAAATATCATTAATGTTTGTTTAATTAAAATGGTTACTATTTATTTAGGTATAATAACACATCATTAGATTAAGTAAAAAATGTTTATAAAAAATTATGGTGTTGTTTTTAATATTGGTAAAATATGGTTTTATAGAGGGACCCTACCCTTTACAAAGATAGATCAAAAGAGGTCTAGAGACCTGATAAAACAATGCTTAATCTAGAAGAGACAATATAAATAAACATCTAAAAAAGTAGGAAAAAACAACAATCTAAATTCTTGGATCCATCCCATCTTCGTAAGCCTTGGACTAGTTCTGAGTAAGATTACACAAAAGAATTTTTTTATTCTTGATGGGATTTAGCTTAAGATTTTTATCATCAATACCCTTCATTTTTTTAACCTTTGTATGAGAATCAATAATATCCTCTTTTCCTTTGGTGTGAGAGTTCAGTGTCTCCATGCTTTGAAGGCTCTTCATAATAATGAGTCTACTATATTCAACTAGAATGCTGAGGTTTTCATTTAAAGATACATTTTACTTCTCCAGATTAAAATATCTTTCCTTGATTTGGTGTAATTAAGTACTTATTTCAATGAGATCAGATTTGGTATAGTAAATGTTGTCATTGAGACTAGCATATTGAGTTCATCCTTGAATATTTTATGATCCTTCAGGAACCATCAAAGGATTTATTTGTGTATGTCAACCTCATCCTTTATATTACTTAGCCTTGATTGATATTTATGTTCCTCCATTAACTCCTTGAATTTGGGGGGGTTGGATTGAATGGTTGTGCTAAAGGGACATGATTTTTTAGGAGTGTCCTTAACAAAAACATAAGGGATGGGGTTTCTTATAAGTGTCCTTATTTTTATTCATTATTATTAATATTAATTGATAAAATAACCATTTAATAAATTTTAGTATTTAATGGAACCTATAAGCTACTATAATGAACCCAATAATTAGTTAAAACATGCAATATATTTGAAATAATCAAAATTTTCATCACAAATTAATCACAATTAAAATATATAATTTTACATTATCATTTACATAAATAATTATTCATTATTATTAAAAACAACATAATAGTTAAAATAAGTACAACTAAATATAAAAATACAAGATTAAAAATCAATTATACAAGATTTATCTCTCCCTATAAAAACCATTATACCTATATTAAACCAAAAAATGATTTTTAAGGGTAAAAAAACCAAACAATGCCACCAAAAAAGTATTTACAAAAGTTTAGAAAATAATAATACTTAAACTACTATGATAATTATTGTTCATATCTACAAAATAACAAACAAATCTATCAAATAATTTTTTTATTAACAAAAGACAAAATTTCTACCTAAATGGTTAATTGAACTACAAATAATTAACTATTACTTCACTACATGAAAAGGATATGATTAGAAATATTATATGATGGGAATAATACCTAATATAATATTAAATTTAAATTTGAAAAAATATTATAAATATGTAAAATAATTATTTGAATTAAAGAATAAATAAAATATGCAATAAAAGCTCTCTTTAATATAATTTTTATGGGTTAAAATGTAAAACTTTAAACAATGATTTAATCCATGTATGTAATTATACTCAAAACATATCATAACCAAAATAATTGATAACAATAGATTACAAAAAATCCAAAGACTAATGACCAAAAGATTTTGTTATTACTCTTAAAAAAAGATCACATAGATTATCTCAATTTCTTTGTGACTATAACAAAGAACCTACCCAATTTTATAAACTAGAATGTGAAAAAAATAGAAACCATAATTTGAACAAAAATTATATCTATATTAAATCAACCACACTAATCTCTAAAGTAAAACAAAAAATGCATAAATCAAATCACTAAGAAAATTCATAATTCATGATAGATGACTTTGTTAGTGTCTACACATTTACATTAATATCTTTTTATTCCTACCATTCTTTATCCAAGTCTTCAAATAATGATGATGAAATGAAATGGTATTATCTATGGGTAAGTGGAAATTGATGAACTGCCAATATAAGGACCCAATTAACAACCATATCACATTCTATCCATGGATAAGCCTTTTCTTTTTGGTTTTTGACTTTACTATTTCTATTTCAAACCTTTTCTTTAAATTTGGGTTTATTGTGCTTGTAATATTATATACATGAAAGAACATAATTTTCAAGATCCACTATGTATTTTGTCATTCTATCAATAGTTTATGTGACAAAATATGATTATGTTGATCAAAGTATATTTTTATGCCTTTATCAAGTATTTCTACATATTCATCAACATGCTTTCCAAAAACATTCATTGTAAATAATTTGCTTTATTTTCCCTATTATTACCAATTTTTTTATTATGTAAGATTATGTCATTTGTCTAGTATGATATGTTATATCACTATATATACATGTCTATGGATAATGGACTGTGAAATTCTCTATTAATTAGATCTTATTGTAAGTTTAATCCTTTTTATATGTGATAGTTCCATAATTCACTTGTTCTAAGAGTAACATCTTTTTAAATTATATCTCTTATCTCAATAAGCCATTTATTTATATTGTAGATTAACAAAATTAAATAAACTATATGTCATTTCAAAATAATCCAATTTACACACACACATAATTTATTATGTTATATATCTTCAAATATCTAGCATTTTATCTTTACTTACATAAAAAGATAAAAGAAAATTCCATCAAACAACCAAAGAAATCACTTTTAAATGAAACAACTAAGAACCAAAATATAATATTAAACTTTAATGATAAAACAATGAATTCGATCTATTTCTTTAACTATCTAAAAAGAATGGACTAGTGTAAAACTAGTAACAGATTGTGACCAAGCTTACTCTTCACCAAAACTATCTTTTTTTATTGTAAGGTCTCTGAATTGTATTTACATGTAGTGCAATCTATAATATCATGTATTCAAACTTTTCCATGTTCTTTTTTTTTCTTTTCAATACAAGTTTTTTTTTCAACACATACATGTGTAAAAGAAGCCAAGATAATATATCAGTCTAAGTATTTTTTTAACAAATGTAAATAAAAAAGATTATTCACACATAATATAATCAAAACACATGATTTTTTATTTAAAAAAGGATTAAAGACATGTTTTGGGGGGTTATTTTAAACATATCTAAATGTATAATATCTATACACACATACTTGTTTTCCATAGTGGAAACATCAATTATGTAGATTACATTTAAAAATGCATAACAACAACACATGAATTTTCTTCTTTTTTTTGTTCTTGTATAGTACTATTTTACCATTATTTGGTTTTGCAACCTTAATAGGATATAATTTTGAAATTTAATTTATATATTAAGATATGGAATTCAAACATACATTTGAATGTAAAATATTGAAACTGATTGCATTGATTAATAAGTGGCATATTCTAAATATAGTAAGTACAATAAAAGGATGAGTACTTAGCTTTTCAAGTTGACTATCTGACTTTGAACATATTTTAGAAATAAATATTATAAAATTAAGGCTTGTGATTTGTTCTGATCAGGAACTATACTTTTGTTTGTATAAGGTCTATTCCATAGATTTGGGTCAATATTGATGGGCGATACTAGCCAATGCTAGTCAATACTAACCTATATAAAAATGATGGATTATGACCATGTGATCACCTTCACTTACCTTTGTATCATTTTTATATGTGATCTTGAACCATGATAATGTACACAACTCCATAAATCAGTCTCCTTCACCTTGAAACCCTAGGTGTGATTGGGAGGGCTATAAGCTTGTAAAAATCAAGAGAGTGTAATAAGTTGAACTCACCCATGTTTTATATTGGACAACTACCTACATATTCAATAATCTAAGGATGGAAATCAAGACACATATAATTCTCCCACCTTTTTACTCCTTATTTATATGTATGAAAATAATGATTTGGATTTGATACTTGATAATGATTGTTTTAACTTGGCTTTAGTGTGGTTCAATTTTTTCTTGTGATTGCTCTTAATGATAATTTAAAATTTGGTAGGAATATAGTATATTTTCTCAATGTGTAATAGTGTATAGATGTGTACCTGATAAGTGCAAAGTGTATGTTGAAGGAGACCTTTATTTGTTTATATATGAGTCTAATTGGGTAATTTCTCATGCCACCAACACATTAGGGAAATGGGTCAACCATAAGGAAATGGTTAATTTTAAAAATTAACCATTGCTAGGAGAGGGTTAGTTTTAACTAGATTGGGTCTATATTGACTAGTGATATTGACTAAAACTGATGGAATTGGTTTAAGTACATGTGGAATAAATTAAGCATTTAGAGATGTCTATGCATGATATCTAACAAGTTTGAAATAGATAATGAGGTTCCTGTATGTGTGTAACATCATAAATAAATAGTCAAACTCATAAGATAAAAAATAAGTGTTATATAAGGAAAGATTATGATTTTTTTATGTGCTCAAGTCATGCGTCATAAATATGTTCCAAGCTTGTCATTGTCAAGTATCAAATACCAAATTTTCGATCTAAAAATTCCGTCCTTTATTCTAGTAATGAAATTTCTAGAGTAAAAGGATAAAATGTATTTGAGTGTGGACACCACACTTTTTCTTTGGTATGAAGCTCCAATTTTTTAGTTTACTCAATAACAAAACCTAAAATCATGTTTAGTACATGTCTATAGATTTGTAATATTAATCTAACTAAAATTTTAAAAAACAAAGGTAAGATTATAGCTTTGTGTTGGTGAAAACCATGTTTCCCTTGAAACTTCTTGAAGATGATGCTTCCTTACTTAAGAATATGGATATTTAGGGTGATTGTACCAAAAAAATATTAAATATGTGGGTTCTTTAGTTGGGAAGACAACATTTCCCAACCCTCATGATTATTGGAATAATTATGCAATGTATTAATGCTAATAACTATGTAGGTAAAAGAGAACCATGTGATGGGTTTGTTCAAAGAAAACTAAATTAACCGCTACATATGGCTTATTATTCAATTATATATTTTATCTAAATTTTTCTCAAGTTTGCTCCATGTAAACAAAAAGCATGATTAACAAGGAATGACCATTGTTCATGCATCTATCATGAGCATAGGTTTGATTGTATAGTTTTGCTCAATGTAAATTGATAAATGCATGATCAAAATAAAATGAATAATGTTCATGCCCCCATAATGATCACATATATTATAAGTGTGAAGTGGAATGACAACTATTTTATATTCAATTTTAAACTATGGTTTTGTGTGTGTGCATGAACTAATAGCATGCTTCATGAATTTAAAAATGTGTATATGTGCATAAACCAGTAGCATGCCCCTAATTTATACCGAGTAATATTTATTTCTATGCTTATATATGTTAAATATAAAACTTATATCTCAAATGTATTTATATGTGGAAACCTATAATTCCTATTCCTCTAAAATGTGTGGATATGTCCATGTATATGCACCCAAATGTGTATGAATATGTGTTTGATTGTCTATAAAGTGAGTGAATATACCCCCATCATATTCACCAATATGCCAATATTTTTCACGTAATAGAACCATGTAATATATATATATATAATTTTTACTTTGATCTAAATTTATATTGATGGATGTTTATGTCTCTATGACAAGCCCATTATAGTGAAAACTATATCATTGTAATGTATATGTTGATCAAGGCATATATGTAACATACATAACGTAGGGCATATAAGTGTCATGTTTAGACATATGTATCAATGAATCATGTTGTATTGGGATCAATGAATAAGACTACATAGTAATAATACATGTTATATATCATGACACCACCCAATATTTGCAAACTCATCAAGCACAAGTGGTAGTGTCACACATAAGGCAAAGAATCGCATACAAGGGACATGAATATGTCATAACAAAAAATGTAAAGGGCCACACACAAGGAGACATAAAAATAATGAAAATAATGAACATAAAATATGTCGCATCAAACAAGGCCAATGAGCACACTCAAGGGGACATAAATATGTTGCAAACAAGGCCAAATGTACACCCACAATAGAGAAACACAAAGTAGCCTATCGTGTAAGAGAGTAACAACATCGATGGAGAATATAACAAGGGAAATAGTCTACACCACCTATATGTATCAATGTTACATCATATTATAATAGGATATCTATATATTATGTGTAAGACTTGAGTAACCAACAAGACTTGTAATAAATATAGGTAGTTCAAAATTTTAGAAGGTAATATAAAGATATAACCTTTAATAGTGAAATGTTTGGAACATGATACCCCTAGTATCAACATGGTCACTACATAAAGGAAAGTCTAATATTTTTAGGTCCATGTGTAACCTCGTGTATGTCTTGGATTTCACTCTTTTATCATGAAATGCATGTGTCTATGAAAATAATATACCATCTACCAAAAATGTGATAAATAAAATATGTAAATAGTGTGATCTAGTAATCATATCATCTTCATGTCCTGATTTTGAAATTTTTGAATGTTTTCATGTTTTTTTATTATTAAATTTATTTGGATTTTAGGAATATTTGATGTTTGTAAAGGCTATCTAATGATCACATCAATGGGAGGGTCATGGTAATTGTTTGTATCAAATAGTGGAAGGGTCCTCTATCATGGATGAAAGGTACCAACTATGGGTGTGTTGGGATCTGATAGGAAATCATGTGTTATACAAAAAATGTTATGATCATTGCTCATAGAATTTGGTGTATGATGGGTATATTTATATGGTCGATGACTCTATGGGGTATATTTCATAGTAGGATAATGTATCATTATATGTGTTTACAATGGAACATAATGAATTGTTTATGGTTCTAATTGAACACATATTTTAGAGGATTGTGGCCTTTGTAGGCCCTAAGTGGCTCATTGATGTGATCAGCGTTAAATAGTTAATTTTATAGTAGGCCCAACTATGTTCCTCTAAACTAGGTATATGGAAATACCATACATATATGTAACAATTATCACTATATAATTATCCTGAATAGGTGTACCAACCATCTCAGTATAATGACACTATTTAGATGTGTCAACCATCTCTATATAATGATCATGAATAGGTGTAACAACTAATTTTGATGATGGTGGGGTGGAGGAGGATTTATATAGGGATATAGAGGATACTAATACTGTACACCTATAATTAACTATTTTTTTGCAATGCATGTACTTTAGACATCAATGAATTATAGATGGGACTGCATAATTGTTTTGCATCCAAGGGTGTCCTACCAACATGTTGAAGACCCTGTTACTATGTATAAATTAAAAAAACATAGCTATTATGGTAGAGCATAACTAAAGAGGCAATGTTATGTGTTCAAACGTATTTTGTTTCTATCCATAGAATCCCTTAATTAATTTTGATTTATCATGTAAATATTGTTGTGTTTACCCAAAGGAGTGAAAAACTAGCATCATTCAAACATTTTCAATTGAACCATTATCAATCATGACACTTTATATGTTTTTTCATTGATATAGGCTCATATGAATAGTGTACCAAAATATAAATCATCATCAATGATCTCATTATCATTGAATGTGATCATAGGCCATGGTGGTAAAGTATCAATGTGTTCCAATAATTGCATCTATTGGATGATCATGCATTGTAGGTGGAAGGTGCATGTTATATGCATATTGGACTTTTGATGTATCCTTAATTTTTTTCATCTCATACTTAGGAAATGGATCATTAAATATCTCTAACTTTTGATTTCGATTGTGATGTGGTCTAGATTCCTCTATAGAAGTGCCCAAGTTGGTAATGTTGTCATAAATAAGATCTTGTATAGATTGTCTCAATTTGAAGCATTTGTTCATTGAATGTATTAATATCTAATGATAATCACAATATGCATTGTTGTCATAGTTCCTTGGTGTATGCTTGTTTGGATTGATCTCTTGTGGAGGAAGAAGTCTGATAAGGTTGCATTTACGTAAGTTATTTATTATAACATGAGGATGTAATGGTAATCTTGAAAATTGTCTCTTTGGTGGAGTTATAATTTGTAGTTGGTTTGTATTTGTGTTACTACATGAACTATAATCTTTGCCTCATTATTTTTATCATTATGTTTGACCTTGTTACTTATTTTATTTGAAAATTAATTGTTGAAGTATTTTTAGGAGTAAATGTATACTTTATTTTTCTTAAGGTTATTATATTGAATTCATTGTCCCATATTGTATGGCATATCTCATCAAAGGATTTTAATCTCTTGAATACAATTGACTCATAGAGTAGTGCAAGAAAGATTTTCTTTAATATATATTATAATTCATTTTCAACCATAAAATTAGTCATATTGGATAACATATTGTTTTACCAAAGTACATAATAATTGATTAATTCATTATACCATTACATGAGGTTATAAATTTGTGTGGAGGATAACTTTTCATCAATGTTGATGAAAAATTGTTCTATAAATTTTTCAGCCAAGGGGTTGAATACTTTTAAGAATTGGAGGGGGAGATCATAGAACCATCATAATGCATATTCCTTGAGACTTTTTGGGAATAACTTGGTTAATAATTTGTGATTAGATGCAGATTCAAAGATTTTAACATGGAATGATCTAAGGTATTGTTTAAGATCACCTTTACCATTGTGTAATGGTATCATAAGAGCTAAAATCGTTGTTGGTAAAAGATAGGCTACTAGCTTAGGGGGAAGGGTTTATGAATAAAGGCATGTAAATCCATGGAATGAATATCTCTAGATGCAACTTGTTTTAGCTAAAACACCTTAGCAAGTAAAGTTATGATAATCTGGTCAAAGAAACATGTGGTAGGCAGGATTAGTGATGGAACATGCATAGTCATCATGGGATGGTAAACATTTCTATGTAGGAATAGGTATGGAAATGTTTTGAGGCCTTTTGATGCCATCAATCCTTGGCTAGATGTCACATAGGTCCTTAGGGGTGTAGTTTTAGGGATAGTCATGGTAGAAGAGATCTAAATGCCAAATGTGGTATCTTGAACCAAATTAATATGCTCATATTTTGATATATATATATATATATATATATATATATATATAACATTAGATTAATCTGATGTCAATTCATGTTAAGATATTTAATGAATTCTTAATCATCCAAGGCATCTAATTTATCTTTAGTATTTGTGCCATGAGTATTATCAGTCTCGACATTCATGATATGTCCATCAATAGGGTGGGTATTATATACTGAATGACCCATAGTATGAGGAACAAATAAGCACATATGTTTCCTTTTCCATTTATTGGTAATAATAAGCATCTCATATTGGATGTTGCAATAGTAGGAGTTTAGAAATACTTGGGATTTTTCATTGCTTATTTTAGACTTATTAGTATATTTAGATTTGACCCTTTTGACCCATTTTCTCACATTATTGATATAAATAAGATACACTATCCATGTATAAAAATATGAGAAAAACACATTCATGACATATGTTAACCAATAATATTTATTCAATATATCCATTTATAATGTGTATTATTAGGTAACAATAAGAATCATGTTTTAAAAAAAAAAACCCTAAGATAGAAATATAAAACCCTAGAAGGAGGGAATCCTAATGAATATCTATGGCTAAAGGTGATAATATTTTTTATTTATGGAAATTAGAAATCAAATTGAAACCTAGAATAAAAAATATGAAAAATATTTTTTACGTATGGAAATCATAATTAAAATTTTAAACCCTAGGACAAAAAAATTGAAACCTTAGAAGGATGGTTCAATATGTATACAAGTCCACTAATATGTTTTACCCTAATTTGGTTTTAAGACCCTTTTAGGATAGAAACTTGAAATGTAATTCAAATATTAAGAAATGATATTTAAGCATACATCTTAATTTAAAATATTAAAATTTATTGCAAAGATTGTACAAGTGGCACATGATATTTATGGCAAGTAAAATAAAGGGATGAGTCCTTAGATTTTTTGGTTGACTATCTGAATATGATTGTATTTTTGGAATTGATATAAGATAAAAGTAGGGATATGATTCTTCTAGATCAGGATTTTCAATTTTGTTTATACAAGGTGTTACATCTTGATTCCTCACCAAGAAAACTTACTTGATTACTCAAGGATATTTATAGTTGGTAATTTGATTTGGTTATTATTAACTAAGCTATGAGTTATATTTTGTTATGAGACAGTTGAATATTGCTTTGATTACATGATTTATTTTTGTTTGAGTTAGTTGTAGTGTATATTCTTACATTGGGATCATGTCAATATGTTATTTTAGTAGTATTTTATGATATACATATCATGATGTTATGGACTAACTACTTGTTTGTTGTGAGTTTGACGTAAGAGAGACTCATCCCTTAGATCATGATGGAGGGAGAGAATCATTGGAGAGGGTGACATAGATGGAGATTTTGAAGGATGATAAAGGAATGGCTAGAACCCTGAACACACTACATTAGTTAGTACATGTTATATGTATAGTTGAATGGTTATCATAGTGTATTGTTGATGTCATTTGTATTTAGATAGTTATTTAATCATGGTTAGTTGTGTGTTAGGTAAGTTTACTACTTATGTGGAATTAACCTCCTATGATTGTGTTATGTGTATTAAACATGGATCTAGTGTAGAATGCCTCTATGTGGTTATGTCATGGTATTTGATTTAGCATTGTTTGATTGATCATTTTGGATTAAAAAACATCGGTGGCCTTATATTAGTCATATTTTTGTTAATTCATGGTATCATTTACCTGTATTAAATTAACAATGAAATTATCTTGTTATCTTTAAGATCATTAAAAGGCATAGAATAAAATGAATTAGAAAATAGAATAAGGTAATTTTGTTATAATTACTAATTGCATTATATTGTGTTGAAATTAGGCAATAAATTGTGTTAGTTATTTAGTTAGGAAATTTTATAATTAGAATAAAATAAATTAATTAATTAATACACTAATAAAAAATGGTGAGATTTAAAAGCTTTAAAGAAAACTTATGGAATAAATCAAAACAAAGAAGGCAATTTTTAAAAGAAAACACAAAGCAATTAAAAAAAGAGGAATTTTTTTTAAAAAAAGAAAGAAAATCATACCTAAAAAGAATAAAAGAATATGGGGTGTAGAGGAGAGGAGGAAGAGGAGTATAGAAGAAGAGAAAAGAGCACAAGTTTAGGGAACAAAGGAATGAAGTGGAGCAAAAGAAAAAGGGAGGGAACATATAGTATTATCCAACACTTTCAAGGTTGGCAATGTAATTAAAATTATGTGTATTGTGTGTCATAATGGTATTCTATGTATATGTTCATATGCCCATATAAATCATGTGGTTGAGTGTATTGATAATATACCAATCTGACTATATTAAACCATGCTGAGAGTATTCTAATTTTGGTAAACTGAGTACAGTGGTTCCCAATAAAGAAATTTAGGGATAATACCATTCTAATGTAACAATCTAAAAAATACATAACAATCTGCATAGGGAACTATATAGGGGTACGATGAACTAAATTAGTATTTTTACCAACTTTATGTGTGAGTAGCATCCAAAAATGTCAAGCTATATATATTTCATAGTGAATCAATGGAAAATGTATATGTAGTATTGATCTTTATTCATAAGCTTTAGGTAAAACAATATCTGAGTGTATAATCATGTGTATAAATCCCTTACCATATACATTACATGTATAATTAAGAGTCATGAAACATACCTATATAACATCACTATTATTCTAAGAATAGTTATTCTAATCATTCTAATTGTAACATTGTTGTATAAAAATATAAATATGTTATTTTAGAGGTGGTGAATCTACCTAAAAATACTAAACATTGTGTAACTTCATATCAAAATATTATTAAATTACTATACAACAAACCATGTAATAAGTGGACTATATAATTTTTGGTATAATCAAATAACTCATTATGGATTTCAAATTCTATGTAGTTATAATCCATATAAGCCATATTTATTACCCTATATCTATTATGTGTAAGCTAGATATATTAATTACAATGTCAAATTGAAATATGATGTAAGAGTATACATTTCGTAAGATTATATATAGAGATATGGGTATATAGAGCACTATTAAATGGATAGGGATTCATAAATACTCATAGATATATATCTTATACCATTAGATATAAAGTGAATAAAAGGATTTACGTAAGGACGAGTTGAGCATAGTAAAATGTATCTTGTATAATGTGAATTATATTTCACACCTTGCTCCAAAGAATGAGATTAGATATTTAAATGATGCCTTACTTTGAAAAATATGAGGAATCAGTATATATATTACTTAACATACATATATATATATATAAGCCTTATTTTGTGAAACACAAAGTATGTGTCTTCTTCCCTTTAGAAATTTGTCACATATATAAAAATAGTTATTGTGTACTCATGAAATACAAGACAAGGTGTGTGTATATATATATATATACATGTGGGCTATGTGTGTAAATAGTACACAAAATTCTGAAATTATAAATATCTACCTAATAGGATATACATAATTCCCCGTTACATAATAGTGTCTAAACTTATTGACTATATACATGAGGAATTATAAGTGAATCAATATATATTGAACAAGTAATATATATAAACAGTGAAATATGTAAAAACATATCAATTTAAGGAGTAAAATGGAAAACATGCCAAGTGCATCTATATTTTTAGGTACTATGTGTGATTACACTCCAAATTTACTATATATAAGAATGAGTTCACTAGGCACAAGGAATTTTTTAAAAACCTATTTGATTGTACCATCTATTATTAATATACCATATTTATAAAATCTTCATTCATAATCACATGGGTATTATTAGATAATATAATTCATAAATTAATACTAAAAATTGATTGAGAATTCAGTGGTTAATATACCCTATGATTATTCCATTAATGGATAGTATATTTATGGACTATGCATACTATAGATGATTAGTATACTATACCATAGACCAAAATACTTACTAAGATTTATTGGTTGTATATTATACATTAATCCATTAAAAACTTGTGAATGATATATATCATGAGTGTACTAGTATGTATGAATGTATATACATATGTAGTAGTTCATGTGATGATTGCCTATATTTATAGTTCCATTGATGGTTCAAAAATAAGTAATAGACTTGTGAAGAATATAACCCTACTTATACATGCATACAATATCCTAAGAACATAACATGCTAAAATGAAATATTATGTGTTTAAGAGAACTATGACTTTCTTAATTATAACTAGATGTTTAAATCAAGTAGTGTATACCTAAAATAGTGGACTATTATATTAGTGCTTATCATAGAAAATACTCCATTTACATCCATTTATAAAAATTTGAGTATGCAATCTAATATAGATTAAACCCAATTGGTATAAATTGTAATTTTTATGCTTAATTATGAGATAAATAATATTTTGATGATCCATTAATATGTTAGATGGACTAAATGTATGCATTAGGATTGTTCTTATGTTTAGCATGATTTATGCCTACTAGTAAGAAGTAATCTATATGAATATATTGGTTATATTTATATTAACCAAATCTCACATTGTGTGTACTAAGTAGTGAGATGGACTTCATTAGCTTACTAGTATCACCAATGATAGAAGAAGGTAATCTAATCAAGTGGTGTGTATGAATTTTATTGATCCTAGAGATTGATAAGTATGGAAAGTTTTTACCAAAGTAATGTTAGTTAGACATTATCATTTTATGTGTATGATTTACATTTTTACGTGATGTCATTTTGAACATATTTTTTTTATGTTACACTTCATGTTCTTAGAAATCATACAATATATGGGTACTAACTTGTCTCTTTGGATTCTTTCACCATCATTATCTACTCATCTGTGAAGGGAGGACCATTCCCTGATGTGAGATTGTGCGTGGGATTGATGGTATGTGGTTAGGGTGGAAAAGTGATTGTATGATGATCTCTTTCCCCATAGTAGTACTTATTTGGAAACAACACTTGAGGCCATGTATCTTGTATCTTTTAAATTGTATTGTATTTATTATTAAAATAATATCTTGATGAGATGTAATTATTTACTTATTATACATTGACAATAATGACTATATGGTTGTACCAGTTGTGGATGTATATATGTAAATACTTTATATATTTAGTTATGATGTGTTTCATATGATGATAGTGATAAGTGAGGGATAAATGTCACATGTTTATTTTTTAGTTTGCATACTTACAATTTTTTAGCCGGATCACTAATTATATTCTTGTGATGTAATCAAATGAAAGAATACATTGTTTAATTTTTTTTTAAATCACATTTTTTTAAGTAGATCCTAGTGGGGATGTTACGTGTGGTATCATAGCTACTACTCTAATTCTAGGACCTAATGAGTCCACTAAAGTTTTTTTATCCTTATATTTACTAAAAATGAGATGGTAAAAGCTAGAGTTTTCAGAGAGGGCCCATCAAATGTCAAAAACAATAACCCTCTATTTGATCCTAACCAATTATTTACTGAGAAAGAAGCAAAGTTAGATCATATCCTTACATCCATGAATGAGACCAGGGACTAGATTACATCCCTAGAATAATAAGTTCATGGTAATGAAGAGGAAGAACATCAAGATGAACTTGAAGAGCATCCCATTGAATAGGAAAATCCTCAAGATGTGAGAGCTCAGGTAGCTATAGAGTTGGCTAGAGATATGAAAAATGTGAATCCACCTAATTTTGATGGAAATATTTTGGGTGAAAAAGCTGAAGTATGGTTGACTAAGATAGAGAAGTATTTCAAGATTTAGAACTACTCCAAGGTCACTAAAGTAATTTGAGGAGCTTATCAGTTGGTTGGTGAAGCATCTATGTGGTGGGCCAACAAAAAGATGGAAATGAATCTTAACTCGACCACCACTACTTGAGAGTATTTTTTGACATTGTTCAGGTCATGGTGGCTTCCATATCTATATTTAGAATAGAATATCATAGATTTTTAGAATCTGAAATAAGGAGACTTATCAATGAATGAGTACTGGGAGCAGTTCACCAAAATTTCAAAGTATGTACCTCAGTACCAGGGAGATAAGAGGTTCAAAATCAATAAGTTCATCATGGGATTGAAACCTCATATTGGTAGAGAGGTGGCAATTCATGGACCTTTTACCATGGACCAAGTCTTTGAGAAATAGTCAAATAGGAACAAAAGTTGAAGTTTCTTGCATAGGCTAGGGACAAGTTCAAGAAAAAGTTTGGAATCTCTAAACCAATTTTTAAGAAGAAAAATTGGAATTAGAGGAGTGGAGAATATATTCAATCATAAATGCATCATGTTTATGAATTAATCTTATGTTGGATAAGATAAATCATACCTACACTTTTGATTGGGGATACACTTGTTAAATGAGAGCATGACCAATATGGGAATCTGCTAAACCTGATTAGGGGATCACTTGTATCACTTGTCACAACACATCATGCTAGGAATGGTTCTAAATCCTATATTCTAACACAATCTCATAACTACCCTAAGGGAGTCCTAAAGTTTAAAATGTTCACTTATACTAATAATAAGAAAGTAAATCTAATCTAGTGCACACCAAATATTGTGGCACAAAGTGGGGGTTATAATAAATAAAATAAACATGTATATGAAACTTCAATTAAATTAAGTATGAGTAACACCCTAATACATAAAATATTAAAGATAGTATTATTCGATCCAAAACTTATGCTACTTCTATCTACTAAAAGAGAGGAGAACAAAGTTAGAGTATACTTACCTAAATGTGAACCCGTCGAGACTCAATATTTCCCTTGGCCAATGGGGATTTAAAAGAGGTTTTTTTCGTTTGTAAGGATCACTAAGAAATGCCAAAGCATCCAAGACTTATCCATAAGACTAGATTATCCAAATAAGAAATCAAAGCTAAGTCTCCTCAATTAGAATGGTGGAAGAGTAGATTGTGAATAAGCATGAGTGAATAATAACTCTTGATTGCATATATGAATAATGATTGAAATCATCTTGTATATATAGGTGGATCTTACCCTAAATCCTTCTAAGAACGTTAGTTGTATGGGGTCAACCTAGTCTACCCATTATGTTTTTAGGGATAATTTACTAAGTTTGTGCTAGGTCAACTGAAAGGCTAACAAACCAAGAAAGTAAATAATGCCCCTAAACTATACTAGGTCAACCTAGTTGACATAGTAAAAATGATAGTCCAAAAGGAGCTTAGGACAAGAAAAGGAGGAATGAAAGAGGAAAAGACTGGATAAATACTCAAGGGATGAGAAATAGCTTAGGGAATGGTTTTGGGATCTAATTAGATTGGTAATAATGTGTAAATAAGGGACAACAATCATGTGAAGCACCACAGGTCTACCCACCCCTTTTCTAGTTCACCCCTTAGGGCATGCACTCAGAGAGTTTGAGTCTTAATGGGTTCTTGCGATATGTAAAATACCAATATTTGATAAAAGTTGAAAATATTATGTGTATACATATTCCCCACTTGAATCTCATCATGTGTCACTAATGTTTAATAGGGTATGGTGCTTTGATAAATAACATAAGGACACACATAACATTGATGCTAAAAAAAAGTCGTATTATTGTAAAGCAAAAATAACTGAAAGTAAATGAGTGAAAGGAAAACTAATCTAAAAAGTAAATGTAATATGTACCTTGAATTACCTTTATCTTGGGATGGTTATCTATTTTGTTGTTAGTTTTTATTTTGTAGGGCACAAAGACTACTTTTGATAAACCCGAGAATATAAAACTAAAGAGCAAAAACAAACAAATGCAATAAAAGCCAAGATAGCTAGTCTTATGAGGATGAGACATACTTAGGAAATTTGGAAAGTTGGGGTGACAAGTGTTATGTTATACCAAATGACCAATTCAAACAACAAGAGTAAACTGAGTAACCAAAAAGCCAAGGCTACTAAAGATTGAAAAACTCAAACAAGCTATGTGTACATAAGAAAGGTAAACTCACCAAGTCAAACCAAGGATACATGTCAAACAAGATGGTAAAAAAAAATGGAAAAATACTAAAAAAATGGTAAAACAACTTTGATGAGTGAGCAGTAATAATCCACATCTCAATCATTAATAGAAAAAGGATGCAAAAAAATGGAAAACAACATTGTCAAGTGAGAAGTAACAAACCAACCACACTCAATAATGGAAAAAGGGTATGAACTCAAGTGTTCATAAAATCAAGAGATAAAAATCATGATAAATTGTAGAAGGAAAGTACTTTTATTTTAGTAAATGTAAAATGATGGTTTAAATAAAGAACAATCCATAATTACTAAAACATGTTGTTTTGCTCTAAGGATAGATAAAACTGAAACAAAGTAGTGCTAGCATTTTTTTTAAGAGGTGAAGAAGAAAGAATTAAAGAAGAAGGAAAAATATATTTGGAATCAAAATTTATCTATAAATGGGGGAAATGAAATGGGTGGATGGGATAATGAAGGAAAAACCAAGGTAGAGGAATTATTTATCAAAGTCAAGACACTCAAATTAGGATTGTCAAAACAAGAGGACTTTTGACCTTAAGGACTATGAGGAACTTATCTTAACCATACAAGTCTTGGGTCAATAAATGGAGTAAATAGATCATCCCATGAAGGATAAATTTATGAAAAGTAAATTTATAAAGCTATCGGTCTACTACTAATAATAGGTACTTACATGAAAAAGTAGGTAGTTGATTAAGGAGGATGTCCACAATCATTACAAAATAAATTCTTGAAATTCTATATTGATCAATGGTATGGTATAGAGCTCATTGAGAGATTTATAGTGCATTTTGAATGGGTTTATTTTGAGTCTATATGCACAAGTTATCACACACTAAAGTTTCAGATCAACAAGTAAAAAATGGTGTCACAAGTTGATAAGTGGCATAATTCTAGCATGCCAAGTGACCTAATCTAGGCATGACACATGGTGGCACAACAGTGTAAAAAAACTGGGTTTGGTTTATTTTTTCTTCTTAATCTTTGACAGGGTATGGTGGTGGTCAAATGAGCCATAATATTTGTTGGATGGGGCCCCTCAACCAGGGTCAACACACTTTTTGTAAGGAGAGGTGCCTTGTCACCTTTACTTCACATGGAATTGTATTCATGGTTTTATTAAACATCACTATGTTTCTTAAACCCATGCATGTGGGATAAATCAATATATGTTGTAAAGACCAATGCATCATGAGGAGAACCTACTACTAGCTTATCTATATCATCTCCCCAAAATTGACTTCTAACTCACTGCCAAGTTCACTGTAACATGTTCAATGCAAGTTATGTTGAGTTGATAATCTAAACTATCAAGCTCAACATGGACTACCAGATCCAACTCAATCCTATCAAGTCACATCTCAATGCTAACATTAGCTCATGTATACCAAATTTTGGATCATGTCACATTACCAACATGGAACTACTGACCATGTTTAACCTTTGACAATAAAAGGCATCATCGGTGATGAAAAACATATAGGTCGAAGTGTATATAGACCAAAACACATTTTCATTTTCCAAATGTGGGACTAAAAGAATAGGTGGTTGAGATTTGAACCCTACCCGCTTTGGTAAAATAATAAGGTATTCATTGAATCACCCATGGGTTGTGAGACATATAAAAACTAAAAAACTTCTATTTGAAGTCAATTTTTGGGTAGAATGTGTATTAGGTGAAGAGGTATAGAAAACATAGAGAGAATCAAGTCTTACACTATGTATTATGGCTCAAGACTATTATATGGTAAAGTTTAAAACCTGGGAAAGGATTTGAAGACTTCATTAATAATTTGCAAATATCATTTTGAAAATTAATGGAACAATCCTCACTTGGAGTGGACTCAGAGACATAGGCTCACAAGAGCTAAACTTTGTTATCAAATCGACTTGAGTTAACTCTATCTTTGCCTCTATTTTTTGATATATTTGTACTCTTCTAAATTAGTCCTTTGTAATTATTTTTTTTAAAGTTATTTTAAATTATTAAAAATAATAATAGATCCTTAGAAACAATAGTGTGTTGAATTGAAACTTTTATTGAAAGTTTCGATTTACAGATCAAGTTTTGGTATCAGAGCCAAAAAGTGTTTTAACATTATGGATTGCTACTATATGTTGGCAAGGTCTAAATCTAAGAAAGTTGAAGGAGTACTGTTAGAGTATAATCTAGAGATTGGTTCAAGATGTGCTTCTAAAATGGGAAAGGAATTTGAGTCTGAATGAGATTTTTGACAATATTTCTTAAAAATGAAGGACATGGTTGAGGAAATTTACCAAGAAAGATGAAAGAGAATGGAGAGTGATGAAGAAATTTAAAATGAAATAGATAGTAAAGAATTTGATAAACCTTCCTCCTCTTCAAATGATGGTAAAGATAAGAAAGTTGTTAAATCTCTTCCTTCATTAAAGCTAAACATTAAGTTTGAGTTGCCAATGTTTAATGGTGAGATTAATGCAAAGAAATTGGATAATTAGATAAATAAAATTGAAGTATATTTTAGGGTCCAAAAAATTGTTGAGGATGAGGAAAAAATTCACTTGGATACTCTTTGAATGGGAGGCACAACACTCATATGGTGAGAGATTAAGTTGAAGTAAAATGAGCTTAAAAAAGGTAACTTGATTTCTACTTAGAGTGAATTTATCTATGAACTTAGAAAGAAATTTTATTCTTAAGGCTATCTAAAATAATCTATTATGGATTGGCAAACTTTCAGACAAACTAAAGGACAAAGTGTTCTAGAATATACACAAGAACTTAGGAAAAAAGCTTTACTTTTGGGAATTCCTTTGTATACATAAGATAAACTATTAAAATACATAGGTGGGTTTCATAGCTATTTAAGACACATGATTCTTGTTCCCGATCCCACTAATTTAGATGTAGTATGTGTACAAGCCACACATTTAGAGGTTAAAGTAAAACCATCTAAAGAATCATTTCCTAAAGTTAAAAGTAAGCAATATGATGTTAAACATTCAAAAGGGTAAAGCTCAGGAAAGAGTAAATAAAAATCTACTTTTACAATTCAAAAAGAATAAGGAAACCCAATTTTTAATCATTGTAAAAATAATCATGATGAATCTAAGTGTTGTAAATTACAGCCTGAGTTAAAGCCTAAAATTTATTTTAAAAAGAAAGAAAAAAAGACAACTATGGTTCAATAGGATCTAGGTTCAGATTCAAGGGATGAAACTAACATCACAACCATGGGATTACAAAATTATTCTTCTCTTTCTATTTGTAACAAGTCATCCAATTTTACTTCTTATTTAAAACAACAATTTGTACATGATGATAAGATAAGAAATGAATTGTTCCACATTAGAGATGTTTCCAAGCATAAAAAAATTGACACTCTATTTGATAGTGGATCTAAATCAAATTTGATTTCTGAGGAGGTTGTTAAGAAGTTAGGTTTACAAACCAATCCTCGTCTAAAACCTTATCCACTAGGTTGGGTATGTGATGATGCAAAACTACAAGTAAGAAAAACTTGTCTATTGAGATTTGCAATCACATCCAAGTTTATTGATGAGGTTGATTTGGATGTAGTCCCATTAGACATTTGTGGGATTGTTTTGGGAAGCCCTTATCTTTATGATAGAAAGGTAATATTCTATAGGGAGGATAAAAAGTAATTGATTTTTAAGGATGGAATTGAATATATAGTCAGGGCACATCATATAAAGACAAGTATTTCCTTGGTTTTTACAAGACAAATGAAAAGGCTAGTTAATTCAATCAAGACTGTTTTACTCATGTTGATTAAGGAAAAATAAAAAGAATGCCCCTAGGCTTTGGAAAATTGTGATCCTAATCATAAAAATGAATTTATTTAGATAATTTCTAATTATGATGATGTGATTCAAGATCCAAAGGGATTACCCCCTAAAAGGGGAGTTCAAATGAAATATAATTGCTACAGGATTCTCCACTCCCTAACATTAGCATGTACAGGTTGTTTGTGGTTGAGAATGAGGAAATCAAAAAGTAGGTAATGGAACTATTAGAAAAATGAGTTATTCATCCAATTTTAACTCCTATTGGTTTCCCTATCATCTTGGTGCCAAAGAAAGATGGCACATGGTGAATATGTGTTGATTTTTGTGCTTTGAATAAAATCACAGTTAAAAATCATTACCCTCTTACTTGTATTGATGATTTATTGGATCAGTTAAAAAATGCTATTTATTTCACTAAGTTATACTTATGAAGTGGTTATCACCAAGTTAGAATCAATGAAGGTTATGTGTGGAAAACTACTTTTAAAATAAAATAGGGATTATTTGAATGGCTTTTTATGCCTTTTGGATTGTGCAATGCATCAACTACATTCATACAACTGATGAATGATGTTTTCAAGCCATTCCTTGATGATTTTTTTATAATATACTTATATGACATATTGATCTTTAGCCAAACTTGGGAAGATCATATTATGCATATTCAAAAAGTCATGGATCCATTAAGAAGGGAAAAACTTTATTTGAAAATTTCAAAGTGTGAATTTGGAAAAACCTCTTTAATTTATTTGGGTTATATTATGGGATATGATAAACTAAAAATTGATCGTACAAAAGTGGTAGTCATTGTTAATTAGCCTAAACCCAATAATGTAACTAAGATTAGAATTTTTGTTGGTATAGAATAGTATTGGAGAAAATTTATTGCTTATTTCTCATTTATTGCATCACCTTTTCATTCTTTAACTAGTATCAAACATGTCTTTCAATGGGGAGGCAAGCATCAAAAAGACTTTGACACTTTGAAAGAAAAGATAAGTATTAATACTATCTTGGCACTTACCAATTTGAAACAACCTTTTGAGATCAAGATAGATGCAAGTGATTATGCTATGGGAACTATCTTGATGCAAAAAATGAAACATGTCTGATATCATTCTGAGACCTTCACAAGTGTAGTAAGAAATTATCTAACTTATGATAAATAATTGTATGTATTGGTTCAAAGTGTGAAAAAGTGGAAACATTACTTGATGGGTAATGAAATAGTAATTCATATAGATAACCAGCCCCTCTAGTATCTCCAATCAAAAACCAAGTTACAACAATCTAGGCACTTCCATTGGATGGGTTTCTTGCAGCAGTTTCATCTTGTAATCAAGTATAAAAAAAGTATATAGAATAATGTTGTTGACATGCTTATGAGGCCTCCTATGGTAGTTTCATCTATAATTTTACAACATGGTTCTTTATTTCATGAAAGCTATAAATAAAAATATGTTAATGAAGTTAATTTTAAGGATGTGTATGAAGACTTGATGAGAGGTAAATAGGTGGAAGAATTAGAATATCATGTGCATAATGGGATTTTGGATCCATTGGGAAAACTTTGCATTCCATAAAATGAAAGGGTGCACATGATTAGAGAAGCTCATAATTCTCTTATTTTTGGTCATTTTGGAGCTGGTAAAATGGTTGCAAATTTGAAAATGTATTGTTATTTACCTTCTATGCAAGAACATGTTGCCAAATACCTTAAGGGGTGTGGTCTTTATGCCACCAACAAGCCTAGCAATAGGAAATTGGGACTTTACACTCCCCTACCTATTCTTACCCATCCTTGGGAAAGTATATCCATGGAATCTGTAGGGGTCTTACCTATGTAACAAAGAAAACATGACTATTCTTATGTGGTAGTGGATAAATTTATCAAGATGTGTGTGTTGATTCCTTGCACTAAACAAATTACAAGAGAGGGAACTGCACATTTATTCTTTTAGCATGTATGGGTTCATTTTGGTTTTCCCACTTCTATTATTTTTTATTAGGATTCTCATTCCATTAGAAATTTTTGGTCAAATTTGTGGGATTTAATGGACACTAAGATTAAAAAGAGCTCTACATTTCATCCACAGACTGAGAGTCAAACTGAGGTTGTGAACCACACAATGGTACATGTACTTAGAGGTTATTGCAATAAACATCCTAAGATATGGGATGAACATTTATGTTACATAAAACATACTTATAACTATGCATTTTATTCTTCTATCATGAAATCTCCTTTTGAAACATGTTATAGTTACTTGCCTAAACTCCTCTAGATGCTTCTTTTAGACAAGACTCAGGTTTAGATGGACATAATGATGTAACTAAAGATAAAATATCATTGAGAAAATATAGTTAGTACACTAGATTATCTGAGATTAGTTAAAGAAAATTCAAGCAAAGTACAAGGCAAGACATGACAAACATCAAGTTGATCACCAATTTTTAGTGGGTGATTTGGTATGGCTTCACATCAGTAAGGAAAAACTGATAGGTGAAGGAAATAATTTGAAACTAATCCAGTATGGTCCTTTCTAGATTAAAAATAAAATTGGTAAAAATGCTATTTGATTAGATTTACCATCTTACATGCATATTTATTTAGTTATGAATGTTAAAAATCTCAAATTGTATGAGCCTCCAATGATTATTGATCATTATTAAAGTGTTTCCATTCCTTCTATTGATGATTTTGCTCTTGAGTATCTAACTGAGTTGTAGGAAGATATAGTTCTTGACAAGAAGGTCAAACCTCGTGAAGAGGAGATGTTGAGTATATTCATATTGGTCTAAAATGGATGCATCTGAATAAGGCCAAATGGATAGAAGCCTAAAAGGTGAGGGAGAAATACCCTCACCTCATTATCAATTAAATTCAACTTTTGGATGTCTAAAAGATCCTAGTGGGGAGGATTAATCAAGGAGGATCCCCACAATCATTCTAAAACAAAGTCTTTAAATTCCAAATTGATCATTGGCATAACATAGATATTATTGAGATATTTTTGGTGCATTTTGAATGGGAAAATTTCAAGTTTGTATATATAAGTTATTATCCACTAAAGTTTTAGATCAACAAGTAAAATATGGTGTCACAGGTTAACAAGTGTCATAATTCTAGCACATTAAGTGGCCTAATCTAGGCATGACATGTGGCGACACGATAGTGTAAACAATTTGGGTTTGGTTTATTTTTCATTCTCGATCTTTGATATCATATAGTGGTGGTTAAATGGGCCCTAGTATTTTTTGGCTAGGGGCCCTCAGTGAAGTTCAACACACTTTTTATAAGCAGGGGTGCCTTGCTACCTTTACTTCACATGGCATTGTATTTGTGGTTCCATTTAAACATCACTATGTTTCTTAAACCCACACATGTGGGATAAATCAATATATGTTGTAAAAACTTATGCATCATGAGGATAACCTACTATCATCTCATTGAGCTCAACTCACCAAACTCAGCTGCCAACTCATTGCCAAGTCTGTTGTAACATGTTTAATTCAATATATGTTGAGTCAAAAATCTAAACTATTGATATCAACATAGACTA
The DNA here is from genome assembly GCA_037957365.1 of Torreya grandis. NCBI lineage: Eukaryota > Viridiplantae > Streptophyta > Pinopsida > Cupressales > Taxaceae > Torreya > Torreya grandis. The sequence goes on along the minus strand of JARHVA010001392.1, from coordinate 3,477,573 downwards.
CTAGATCTAACTCAATTCTATCGAGTCACATCTCAATACTAAAATTAGTTCATGTATACCCAAGTTTGGATTGTTCCACATTGCCAACATGAAACCACCAACTATGTTTAGCCTTTGCTAATAAAAGACATCATCAACAATGGAAACCATACATGTTGAAGTGTATATAGACTAAAATGCATTTTCATTTACCAAATGTGTGACTAAAAGGATACACAATTAAGATTTAAACCCCGTCCACTTTGGTAAAATAATGTCTTCATCGACTCACCTGTGGGTTGTGAGATGTATAAAAACTAATGAATTTTTATTTGAAGTCAAGTTTTTGGTAGACTGTGTATTAGGCAAAGAGGTATAGGAAATATAGAGAGAATAAAGTCTTATGCTATCTATTGTGGCTCAAGACTATTATATGGTAGAGTTTATAACCTGGGAAAGGATTTGAAGACTTCCTTAAGAATTTGTAAATCTCATTTTGAAAATTAATGAAACAATCCTCACTTGGAGCGGACCCAGAGATGTAGGCTCACAAGAGCTAAACTCTATTATCAAATCAACCTAAGTTAACTCTATCTTTGCCTCTATTTTTTGATATATTTACACTCTTCTAAATCAATCCTTTGTATTTTTTTTAAGTTCTTTTAAATTATTAAAAAAATAATAGACCCTTAGAAACAATAGTGTGTTGAATTACAATAGTTTTTTAAAGTTTTGATTTACGGATTAGTAGCACTAAAAGATTCTTTTTATTATCCTTTTCTAATATACTAGCCTAATGCACCCCAAAGTACCTTAGCTCTATCATGAGGCCAAATTTGGAATTTGATCTTTGACTAGAAGAAGGAGATGTGCTTTGAATCATGTCTTTTATTGTGAATTTGACTTTTGATATCATTGTCTTTTTTTTTCAAATGATTTGGCTTTTAACCTTCTTGATGGATTTGTATATTCCTCCTCCATACAAATTTTGAAAACCAAACATGGGTGCTAAAGATGAATTTATTTTGAATACTTGGGACAAGATTTCTAAGAGAGAGAAACTTCAAAGAGCATGGGATCTAAGAGTCTCGTAAATCTAGGTGAAATGAAAGTGCTATCTTGACTTCGACCTTGTTTTATCCAATGTGAAGATGAAAGAAAGGGGAAATCAAGAGGAATGATACATGGAACAATTTGAATTACTTTAAATAGTAAAAAATGTGATAAAGGAAAAAAAAGGATAGAATGATAGAAAAGGGTGATTCCTTATCATAAGAATGAGGGAAATTGGAGGAAAACATGATAACATAGATTGTTGTGAAATTTTCATCTAGAAAAAGAAGCAAAAGCTAAAGTTTGAGAACAAGGATCAAGAAAATGAAAATATGGTAATTTTATGAGGATGGCTAGGTCCTATCCATGGTCTTACAAAGAAACTCATAAAAAAGAGACCCCTAAGGGTGTTGACAAGTAGGAGAAAAAGGAAAGAGAGGTAAACAAAGAAATAGTGGTATTTTGTGAGGGATGCCAAATCACAAAAGAAAAACCCAAAGGATGGAAAAATAGAATTGGAAAGTAGAATTAATGAGGGAAAAAATAGATAAAAGATGGTGATTTTTTAAGGAATACTGGGTCTTATAAAGCAACTCATAAAATAAAAACCCAAGGGGTGCAAAAAACAAGAAAAATACAAGAAGATAAGAAAGACTATAGTACATCAAGAAACCAAAAGACCAAAAGGGAGTACTAAAGCTTTGCAAAAGTAAGGAAACTATAGTAGAGGAAGAGACCCATATTTGTCAAATAATAAGCTAAAATTATCATGTTCAGTCGGTGAAAGCTCTTGAGAAATATTAATCAGTTGAGGACAAGATGGATTACCATATTTAATGCAAGTGGTTTCTTCAATAAGCATGAATTTATTTTAGTATCAATGCTAGTAATGAAGTTGTTAAATCAAGGAGTTTTACTTTTGAAATTTCCAATTTTATGATGTTGCCAAGGAATTTGAGGTTCCCAAGCATGGAGTAACTCAAGAATTACTTCATCATTAGGTAAGGTAGGAAGAGGACCATAATATTTGACATCTACTTCAATATCAATAATTTTATTTCCATGGTCATCATATTTAGAATGGATCTAATGGACATCGGTTGCCTTGGCATTAAGCATAATTTTAGGAGTAGAAGAAGTAGATAGGATAGAAGATATTGGTATACTAGTGGATTCAATGATGGGAGGAAAGATTAGATGAAACACTTAGATCCAAAGGTGTAGGAACTTCTAGAGGTTTGAAAGGTATAATTTTTTCTACCACCCAAGGAGTATCAATAAGAGGAGGATTGATGGGAGGCACATGACCCTCGAGATCAAAGGTACGATCCACATAAATGGTATGCACATCCTAATTAAAAGCTTTGATTTGGGCTAAATTTTTTTGGTAATGTTAGACATCTAAATCTCTAGATTGAGCTTGGGCTATGATATAGTTGTCATCATATATTGGAGAAATCATGAAAGCTTGAGAATTAGGGGGAGTTTCATAAGGTGAAATCCTAATATGTTGAATGTATAAGGGGACATGATGAGAGGATCTTGAAATAATTTATTCACTCCAAAAACATTATAAGTGAAGGAATTTTTTTGGTAAAGAAGGATCTTGAGCATTACATGGAGGGGTAAAGTTGGTAATCTCATAAATAAGAAGAACATCATGGTCTCTTGGTAATAGAGAAGGAGGAAGCCATTGAAAAATTTATGGAGGTAACTTAGTAGTATCACAAGTGTGTTACAATTTAATGGGATCATCATCATAAGAATCTGTACAAGTAACTTGTAAATCAAGACTTATGTTGATGAACTCGAGTAAAGTAGCATTGATAATATTAGGATTTGTGGGAATACAATATTGAGGTATAGGATTAGGAAGCTAGATACTTCATGGATTGGGATCAACTTTATGTTTGTACCATTTTCCATTATGTAATAATTTAATACACTAACTACCAAAATAAGCAATAGCTCACATTTGATGGGTTCATGGATGACCAAGAATGATATTGTAAGATAAAGGGAGATCAAGTACCATAATCTTGGTTCAAATAGTCTTAGGATCAATGGCTAATGGAAGCCAAATATAACCAAGTGGCTTTTGATTAGTCTTATCAAAACCATGAAAAATAAGACAGGTTTGCTTAAGATGATCTTTGTTATATCCAAGTTGTTGTATAAGCCATAAGGATGTCACATTAATACCAAAGCCTTCATCAACTAAGAATTTTTGAATAAGAGTGGTATTAATGGCTATCTTAATAAAGAGTTCTGAATCATTGACATGAAAATGAATTTCATCGTTAATCATGTCCTCTTCAAAAAATTCAATGGAAGATTTGGAATAAGGACATGAGGTTTCAATGGTGTTGATATTAGTAGGTTTTGAGTCAATATAAGGTGGTTCTTCATCAATGGAGGATGGATCTTCAATTTCTTAATTTTTTTGCATAAGGAATTTTTGATGAAAGGATAAGTGCAAACCAACTCCATAAGAGGAATTTTACAAGGCATAGAGTTGAGTTCTTAAAGAAAATTCCAATGAGATTTAGAAGAACCAACATGAGTTTTAGAAGGTAAATTAGTCTTGAAAGGTATATATGTGGTTGTAGGATTGGAAGGAGGAAGTTGTTCCTCGGATGCTTCCAAATCAATATTAATGGTAGTAGTATATTTAATATGTTGTGCTTCTAAAGATGGATTTTTAGGCTTGGTAATAGGATCTTTGTGAGCCAGTTTACGATGATAATTAACCTTGGTAGTGTTAACATATTGAGATTTGTTATAATATTGATCATAATTGGCATCAATGGCACACACATCCTTGATATTTGCTTGATTATTAGAATAATGTTTTTTGGTTATTATAGGTATAAGATTTGAAAGTTTGTCATTTTGGGGAAGAAACAATGTATTCTTGACAGTGAAGATTGATCATAGCTTCATGATTGAATGAAACACCAACCATATGGGAAACAACAAATTTATTGATCCCTCTACAAGAATCATGAGAATGCCCAATGTCAGCATGGAACTAGATAAAGAGATTAGGGTCATACCAATTAGGAGAAGCTTTGGGATAGATGAAAGGTTTTGAGGGTGGTAAAAACTGTTTCATTTGCCGAACTAAAATAGGTGTATGAGAAGGTGAAAAAATATCAGTTTTGGAAACTCCTTGTTTAGTTTGTGGAGCATTACTAGTGATAGAAGTATATGTTTATAAAAATCCTTCAATAAGTTTAGGATTAGGTTTGAATTGCTTCATAATAAAATCTTGACACTTAGCTTGATCAAGAGCTTCATTAAGTGTTTGAGGAGCAAAGGTTTGAACCTTATATTAGAGATTAGGAGTTAAATCCTTGATAAAGAGTTTGAATAAGTTATCATCATTCATGTTATGATCAGCTTTATGAGCTAAATATTTATATCTTTTAATAAAGTCATGAGTTATTTTACTTAGAGATTACTTAGCATTGATGAAGTGGCTAAGACAATTTTCATGAAGATAATTGTGTTGCTCTTTACCCAAAGAATTAACCAAATCTTCAAGTTTCCAAAGAAAATGTTGGGGAAGTTTATTATACCATTATAAACATCACTAGTAAAATTTTTTACTAAGATTTTGGTAGTGGAAAATGTATTAGTTTGGATCCACTCTTTGTAAAGGTTGTCAAAGGCTTTAAGAAACGAGGTAGGGTCCTTAGTCCCATCATATTTGATAGTTGGAGAGATGTTACCAGTATCAATGGAAATAATAAAGGGAGATAAAGGCTCATTTTAAATGGTTTGAAACATCTTGTTATTCATTATGGGTTGAGTAATAACACTACTTGAGGCATCCCTAAGAGGTGGAGGGATTTAATTAGGATTAGCTTGAGGATGAATAGTTGGAGATTGATTAACCACATTGATTAAGTATTGTTAATGTTGCATCATTTGGTTAGTATTAGAATTTTGCATAATGTTCATTTATTTAATGACTTGGGATAAAATTTGGGTTGTATTAGGAGGTGGGTTGGTGTTTGTAGGAGCACTCCCCATATTGGTATTAGGTAGAATATTACTAGAAGAAGGATTAGTGAGATTGTTAATTAAACTTAAATCAATCACTCCCACAGTAGTTTGAAGATTTTTAGAAGTTTCTTGGTAGGTATAGAAAGGATCAAATCTATCAACTTCATTTTGAGGTGTTATTTATACCATATTATAGTTCATAGATGAAGGAGGAGAGGAGGTGTCCCAAGAGTGATGGTGTTCTTGGGAGGAAAAGAGAGGAAGAAATGAACGTCTCATATAGTACCTAAATGGATTCAAGCTATCCAAGAATATTCTAATAGGATATTTCATTTTGACTAAAGAGAGATGAAAAAAATGAAAAATTTGAATGATAAGGATTTATATTGACAAACAAGGAAATAAAGAAAGAGTATAGGGTCAACTAGGTCGATCTAGTATAGAAAATAGAGCCTGTAAACTATACCGGGTTGATTATGTTGATCTAGTATAGTGAACAAAGGTAGGAAAAAGATGGTAAAAGACCTACAAAGTGTATAGGGTTGACTGGGTTGATCCAATATAGTGAACATGGGTTGAAAAAGATATAGGGTCTATTGGGTTGATCTAGAACAACAGGTAGGAAGAAAGAGCAAGATGATAACAAGTTATAAATTAAAACAAAATAATATTTGTAACTAATTTAGAAAATTAAGAGCTTAAAGGAAACAAATAGTCAATTAGATAAATGTTAGCCAATCCAATTAATGCACACAAAGCAAAATATTACACTAACATTGGTCAATGCAAGGTTTTACACACATAATTGAATAAAGAGAAAACAAATAAATTAAAAATTAAAGATATAACTAATTGGTCAAATTAGATTATTATGATATGATTTTAAATATGATTGGAATTTGGCTATAAGCAAGGTACTAGATATCAATCTAAGGATGGTTTCAGGTAGTTTGGGTTAAAAGGGGCTATAGTGGCAATGATATAGGCTTGGTATTGGGGATTTCCCCCACACTTCACACACTATAGTGATAAGGGTGTTAAGTGATTAGCAAGAATATACCATTAACCATGCTTTATACTTAACTAGAGCATCAAGTTGACTTACCCCTTGGTGATGAAATCCAAGTAGGTTCACCTAGGATAGACAAGATGTTAAAGTGCTTATTTATGTTTTTGATTTGGATGTGTGTACTTAAAATATAAATAGTGAAACTAAGTGATTAATTAAAAATACCCTAATTAGACTATGTGAACTATTCTAATCATACAAGTAATAAGAAAATAAATGTGTGAATTAATTACTAACAGATATGATGTTAGTTCTAAATTTAAAACAAGGTATAATGTTGACACTATATGCACAAAATAAGAAACAAGGTCGATAGGGTCAAACCTATACTACAAAAGTAAAGTTTGAAAATGAATTGGGTCAACAGTGTCGATCTAATTATTTCAAACAACACATAGAACACAAAACTAGTTTAGTAGTGTCAATCTAGTTGATTATGTAAGAGTAGTTTTTAAGTCTAAAAAATGTGAAGGAAAGACAAAAAATAAATAAATAGAGAAGTAGAGATGAACCTTGGTGGATCAGAGATGTAATGAAGAAAGATTGCTAATGTAGAACCTTGAAGTATGCTTGAAAAAACTACAAATTGGGTTGATCAAACTAATCAAGCTATACAAAAACTTGTTAAAAAAGTGTTGAAACTATAAAGGGTCAACTAGGTCAACCTAGTAGGTTTAAATGGGTATCTAAAAGGTTGGAAATCTATACTAGATCAACTGGGTCGATCTAGTTATTTGTTCTTACAACCAGCACATAGAGATAAAAAGGTGTGTCGATAGAATTGATCCAATATGTTAAAATATATGATCAAAATAAATGAATTTAAAAGTAAACAAATCTTGAAAGGTTTAGTTCACATTGGGTTCACTAAAATGTATGAAATTATACATGCATCATGTCTATGAATTAATCTTAGATCAGATAAGATAGATCATACCTACACTTTTAATTGGTGATACACTTAATAAGTGGGAACATGACCAATATGGGGATCTGATAGACCTAATTAGGGGATCTCTTGTATTTGTTTTCACAACACATCATGTTAGTAAGGGTTCCAAAGCCTACAATCTAACATAATCACACAACAACCCTAATAGACTCTTAAGGTTTAAAAAATTCACTTATACTAATAACAAGAAAGTAAATCTAATATAGTGCACATCAAAGCTTGTGGCACAAAGTGGGGGTTATAAGCAATAAAAAAACATGTATAGGGAAATTTAATTAAAGTATGAGTAACGCCCTAATAAAATAAATATGAAAGATAGTAGTATTTAAGCCAACACTTATGCTACTTATATCTACTAAAAGAGAGGAGAAAAAAGTTAGAATATACTTAAATGAATATGAAATCATTAAGACTCAATCTTTCCCTTGGCTAAAGGGGCTTTGAAAGAGGTTTTTTTCGTTTTTAAGGATCAATAAGAAAGGCCAAGCATCCAAGACTTATTCATAAGACTAGATTCTCCAAATAAAAAATCTAAGCTAAGTCTCCTCAAGTAGAATGGTGGAAGAGTAGATTATGAAGAAGCATGAGTGAATAATAACTTTTGATTGCACATATGAATAATGAATAAAATGATCTTGTATATATAGGTATATCTTACCCTAAATCCTTTTGGGAACATCGGTTGTATAGGGTTGACACAATCGACCTAGTGTGTTTTTGAGGATAATTTATTAAGTCTATGTTAGGTCAGCTGAAAGGCTAACAAACCAAGAAAGTAAAGAATGCCCCTAAATTTTACTAGGTCAAATTAGTTGACCCAGTACAATCGATAATCAAAAAGGAGTTTAGGATAAGAAAAAGAGGAATGAACGAGGAAAAAACTAGAGAAATACTCAAGGGAGGATAAATAGCTTAGGGAATGGTTTTGGGATCTGTTTGGATTGGTAATAATGTGGAAATAAGGGATAACAATATTTTGAAGCACCAAAGGTCTACCCACCCTTTTCTCAGTGCATCTCTTAAGGCATGCACTTAGAGAGATTGGTTCTTGATGGGTTCTTGTAAGATGTAAATCATCAATATTTGATGAAAGTTAAAAATATTATGTGTATACAAAAAATTTAAGAGGTATTTCAAAAATTAGAATTCCAAATTCAATAATGGTTTAGGAAATAAGAAATTAGGTAATGGTTTCAAAGGTAGATTTAAGGGAAACTAATAGTTTGGCAAGAAAGGACCACCTGGAGGTTGTTTCATTTATGGAGGGGATCATTATGCTTATGATTGTACTCAAAACAAGTCAAATAAAAAAGGTTATATTCCTCAACATGGCACTTTTTAGCAACGTATTCATGCGGTAGTTTATAATTAGCGTACCAAATTCCAAGCTTTACCCATAGAACTATCAAGTATTTTATTTGAACATCCAGGTTCCATTTTTATAGATACAGTGGCTAAATTTTTTTTATAACTCCTAAAATACTTAGTAAGTTATCTAGAAGATCTAGAGTAATGGAAAATGCATGGTTAGTACAATATGAGAATGATTCAAAAGTCCTGGTTGACAAGTGTTTATTTGAAGTAGAGATTAGGCTGATCAAATTCACAATAGTAATGGATCTATATATAGATCCACTAGGGTCATATTATGTGATCTTAGGAGTCAACTAGCTTATGAAACATAAGGTCAAGGTTGATTGATACTTGAATAAGTTTGAGTTTCTAGATGATTTTGGAAATTAGACACAAATTCTAGGTGAGAAAAGAGATTTGAGGCGTAGGTAGATTTTTGCAATGCAACTCCATAAGGCCCAAGGAAAAGGATGCTAAGAAATTATCATCAAGATAAATGATATGAAGGAATATAAGGAACCATCCCTTGAATATTATCCATTTCTTATGAATTATCATGATGTGTTTTCAGAGGAATTACCAGGATTACCTCCTAAATGAGAGTTTTATTTCTTTATAGATATAATACCTAGATTAGAACCATAGTCTAAGGTACTATACATAATGAAAGCCACTGATTGGTTGAATTAAAGGCTCAACTCTAGGAATTATTGTCAAAGGGGTTGATCAAGCCAAGTGTGACACCATGGGGTGCACTAGTTATCTTTGTCAAGAAGGAAGGTACTCTTTGACTTTACATAGATTATAGAATGTTGAATAAGGAAATTATCAAAAATAGGTATCCACTACCTCATGTAAATAATATTTTTGATCAAATACAAGGAATAATGGTCTTTTATAAGATTTATCTTAGATTAGGATACCACCAGTTGAATATAAGGGATGAGTGTATTCTGAAGACAATGTTTAGAACTCGTTATGGGTACTATGAGTTCACAATGTTACTATTTGGGCTAATAAATGCTCCAAAAAAATTCCTTAATCTCATGAACAATATGTTTAGAGATTATCTAGATCATTTTATTTTATTCATTCTTGATGACATTCTTATATACTCTAAGAATGAATAAGAACATCTTGAACATCTGGAACTAGTTTTACAATGGTTGCAGAAGCACAAGTTATATGTAAAATTATATAAGTGTGTATTTTTATAAGAAAGAGTGCAATATCTCAGACATATTATTTCTACAAATGGTATTTTTATAGATCAAGCAAAGATAAGAGCTATTATGGAGTGGCCAGCACCAAATAATGTACACGTAGTAAGGAGGTTTTAAGGGATTATCAGGCTATAATAGGAAGTTTGTTTCAAATTTTTCTAGGATAGCTAATCTAATTACCTCTTTAAAATAGAAGATCCAAAGTTTTATCTAGTCAGATAAGTGTGAAGTAGCTTTTTAGGAATTAAAAATAAGACTTACTTCAGCACCAGTGTTAAGAGTTCTTGACACCAATGCTTAATTTTTAGTTATCATGAATGCATCTGAAGATGGACTAAGAGGAGTCCTTATGCAGGATGGTGTATTAGTAGCTTATAAATCAAGCAATTTGAAGCCTTATGAGGTGAATTATGCCCCTCATGACCTAAAACTTGTATAAATTATGCATTATTTGCAAGTTTGGCAGCATTACTTATTTGTAAAAATTGTTTGAGCTCAAGACAGACAACTTGGGACTCAAGTACATCTTCACCCAACTGAATATGAATGTTCATCAGAGACACTAGTTAGAGTTCTTGTCTGATTATGATTTAAATATCAATTATATCAAAGGAAAATAAAATAGGGTAGCTAATGCCCTAAGTCATAGAAGGTACATAGCAACCATGGCTACTTTTAGGATTATTTTCAAGGATCAAGTGATCAAATTTTCTCCAAGAGATGAATTATATGATCATGCCAAGAAATTATTGTCTATGAATGCTCAAAACCTAGATATAAAGGATTCAACTTTGAGAGTGATTATATTTTGTATTGTAATGGAATGATGTAACTGTCAAATTGAGAGAATATATGAAGCGCAATGCTAAAGTAATTGTATAATGCCCCATATTTAGGATATTTAAGAGTAACCAAGATCATGGTAGAGCTTAGACCACTATATTTCTAGAGGGGAATCAAGAAAGATGTAATGTATTTTATGTCATGTTGTTTGGAATGTCAACGAGTGAAAACTAAACATGTGCATCTGGTTGGTTTGTTATATATGCATGATATCTTAAAATGGAAGTGGTAAGTGATCAGTATGGACTTTGTCTAAGGTTTACCATTGTCATAGAGCAGGCATGATATGATCTTATTTTTAGTTGATAAACTAACCAAAGTAGCTCATTTTTACCAAAAAAATTGATACATGATGCACCCACTCTTGCTAAAAGGTTTATAAAATAAGTGTATCAATTTCATGGATTCGTATAGAATATTATTTTGAATCATGATTTGAAGATGACTTCTAGATTTTTGGTAACTCTGAATTTAGCTTTGGGTACATAACTAAATTTCATCACTGCTTATCACTTAGAGATTGATGGTCATACTGATCAAGTTAATTAGGTGCTATAAGATCTTCTTTATATATATTTAATGGATCAAAAATATAAGTGGGAATATTATCTTTCATTGGTTGAGTTTGCTTACAACAAATCATACCAATCAACATTAAAGATGGTATCATTTGAAGCATTATATGGAAGAAGGTACAGACACCAATAAGTTGGGTCAAGTTGGAGGATAGGGTAGTCTTTGGACCTGAAACACTTTCAAAAATAGAAGAACAATTCAAATTAATCAGGTAGATATTTTTTGAGGCTAATGATAAGCAAAAGAGCTATGTTGATCTGAAGAGAATAGATAGGTAGTTTTTTTAGGTGATAAAATGTTATTATGGGTTAAGCCACAGAAGATCTTGATTAGATTTGGAAAGTCAACAAAATTATCACCAAGATATGTGGGACCCTTCAAGGTGTTAGAAGTGGTCAATCATGTAGAGTATAGGCTTGCATTGCCACCATTCCTAGCTCTATTACTTAATGTTTTCCGTGTTTCTTATCTTAAAAAGTATATAGTTGATCCTTTACATGTGTTGGATTGGAATGCTTTGTAGGTTTTAGATCTCAGGGTGATCATGGTAAATCCAATCAGACTAATTGACACTCTTAAACTTCATTTTCATAATAGAGAGATGTTATAGGTCTTATAGGACCAATACTATGAGTATAGTGATACTTGGGAGGACTATGATGAGTTCTAAAATTAGTTTTCATATTTATTTGCTTGAATTAATATTTTATATTAATATTTTTTTGTTGAACAATGTTTTTAATTCAGAACTTATGTTTGAATAAGTGTCATCAGGGTGATGACTATCTTTGTGGGAAGAATGTTACATCTTAATTCTTCACTAATCAACGTTACTTGATTATCTATGGATATATAGTTGATAATTTGATTTGGTTATTATTAACTAAGATATGAGTTATATGTTTTTATGTTACAATTGAATATTACTTTGATTACATGATTGCTTTGTTATGAGTTAGTTGTAGTGTATATTCTTACATTATGATCATTTTAATATGTTATTTCAATAGTATTTTATGATATACATATCATGATGTTATGGACTAACTACTTTTTTATTGTGAGTTTTATGCAAGAGAGACTCATCCCTCAGAGCATGATGAAGGGAGAGCATCACTAGAGAGGGTGACATAGATGGATATATTGGAGGATGATAGAGGAATGGCTAGAACATTGCACACACCACATTAGTTAGTACATGTTGTATGCATAGTTAAATGGTTAGCATAGTGCATTTTTTATGTTGTTTGCATTTAGATAGTTGTTCTCACATGGTTAGTTGTGTTTTATCTTAGTTTATTGCTTATGTATAATTAACCCCATGTGGTTGTGTTGTAGATATTAAATGTGGATCTAGTGTAAAATGCCTCTATGTGTTTATGTCATGGTATTTGATTTAACATTGTTTGATTTATCATTTTAGATTAAAAAACATCATCGACCTTATATTATTCATATTATTTTTAAGTCATGGTGTTGATCACCTGTATTAAATTAATAGTGAAATTATATTTTTATCTTTGGGACTATTAAAAATCATAGAATAAAATGAATCAGAAAATAGAAGAAGGTAATTTTGTTATAATTACCAATTGCATTATATTGTGTTAAAATTAGGAAATAGATTTTGTTAATTATTTAATTAGGAAAAATTATAATTATAATTAAAAAACAAATGAGACAATAAATTAATATAAAAAGGTGAGATTTAAAATATTTAAAGAAAACTTATGGAATAAAGAAAAACATTAAAAAAAAGAAGAAAAAAGATATTTTTTAAAGGAAAGTGTAAAGCTTTTTAAGAAAAGAGGAAAATCTTAAAAAAGAAAAATAAAATCATACCTAAAAAGAATAAAATAATATGGGGCTTAAATGAGAGGAGGAAGAGGAGTATAGAAGAAGAGAAGAGAACATGAATTCAAGGAACAAAAGAATGGAGCAAAGGAAAAATGGAGGGCGAATCTGGTATTATAGACATTTTCAAGGTAGGCAATGTAATTAAAATTATGTGAATTGTGTGTCATAATGGTAATATATATTTGTGTGTTCATATTCCCATATAAATCATGTGGTTGAGTGTATTTATAATATACCTATTTTGACTGTTTTAAACCATGCTAAGACTATTCTAGTTTTGGTAAACTGAGTACATTAGTTCCCAATAAAGTAATTTAGGGACAATACCATTCCAATATATATTGCATAGTGAACCAATGGAAAAAGTATATGTAGTAATATGATCTTGATTGATAATCTCTAGGTACAATGATCTAAGTGTATAATCATGTGTATAAATACCTGACCATATATATTACCTATATAATTAGGAGTCATGAAACATATCTATATAACATCACTATTATTATAAGAATAGTTATTCTAATCATTCTAATTGTAGCATAATTTTATAAAAATATAAATATGTTATTTTAGAGGTGGTCAAACTACCTATAAATACTAGACATTGTGTAACTTCATATCGGGATATTATTGAATTACTATGCAATAAACCATGTAATAAGCAGCTTGTATAATTTATGGTATAATCAAATAATTCATTATGGAATTCTACTTCTATGTAGATATAATCCATATAAGCCATATGTATTACCCTATATCTATTGCATGTAATCCTGATATATTACTTACAATGTTAAACTGAAATATGATGTAAGAGTATACTTATAGTAATATTATATATATAATGATGTGGGTATATAGTGCACTATTAAATGAATGGTAATTCATAAATACTCATATATCTTATACCATTAGCTATAAAATGAATATCAATATTTACATAAGGATGAAATGAACATAGTAAACTGCAACTTGTATAATGTGCAGTACATTTGGTGCCTTGCTCCATAAAATGAGATTATATATTTATATGGTGCCTTAGTTCTACTTTGAAAAATATGAGGAATCAGTATAGATATTGTTTAACAACTATTTTTATACCATAATATATATGTTATCCTTATTTTGTGAAACATGAAGTTTGTGTCTTCTTCCCTTTTGAAATCGAGCACATATATAAAAATAGTAATTTTGTACTCCAGAAATACAAGACAAGGTATACATATAATAATGTGTGTGTGTGTGTGTGTGTGTGTGTGTGTGTGTGTGTGTGTGTGTGTGTGTGTGTGTGTGTGTGTGTGTGTGTGTGTGTGTTTGTGTGTGTGTGTGTGTGAATAGTACACAAAATTTTGAAATTATAAATATCTACCCAATAGGATATACATAATTCCCCACTACACATTAGTGTACAAACTTATCAACTATATACATGAGAAATTATAAGTGAATCGATGTATATTGAGCAAGCAATGTATATAAATAGTGAACTATGTAAAAAATATCGACTAAAGGAATAAAATGGAAAACATGCCAAGTGTGTATATTTTTAGGTCCTGTGTGATTAATACTCCAAATTGACTATATATAAGTATGTGTTCACTAGGTATAAGGACTATTTTAAAAACCAAATTGATTGTACCATCTCTGCTTAATATGTTGTATTTATAAACTATCCATTCATAAGCACATAGGTATTACTAGATAATATAACTCATAAAGTAATACTAAAAATTGATCTAAAAGTTAGTGGTTAATATATGCTATGATTGTTCCATTAATGGATAGTATATTTATGGACTATGTGTACTATAGATTATCAGTATTGTGTAGCATGGACCACAAATAATTACTAAGATTTATTGATTGTATATTTTACATCATTCCATTGAAAACTTATGCATGATACATATAATGAGTGTACTAGTATGTACCAGTGTATATACATATGTAGCAGTGCATGTGATGATTGACTATATTTATAGTTCCATTGATGGTTCAAAACTAAGCAATAGACTTTTGAATAATAGAACCCTAATTATACATGCATACGATAGCTTAAAAACATAATATGTTAAAATGAAATATTATCTATTTGTGAGAACTATGACTTTCTTAATTGTAACTAGTTGTTTAAATTGAGTAGTGTGTACCTAAATTGGTGGACTATTATATTAGTGATTTTCATAAAAAATAATCCATTTGCATCCACTTACATAATTTGAGTATGTAGTGTAATATAGATTCAACCCAGTTGGTATAAATTATAATTTTTATACTTAATTATGAGATAAATAATATTGTGATGATTCGTTCATATGTTTGATAGACTAAATGTATGCATTAGGATTATTCTTGTGTTTAGCATGATTTATGTATTCTAGTAGGAAGTAATATGTAGAATCTATTGGTTATATTTATATTAACTAAATCTTTCATTGTGTATACTAACTAAGTAGTGAGATGGACTTCACTAGCTTACTAGTATCACTAATGTTAGAAGAAGGTAATTTGATCAAGTGGTGTGTATGAATTTGATTGATTCTATAGATAGATAACTATAAAAAAAATTGACCAAAGTAATGTTAATTATACATTATCATTTCATGTGTATGATTTATATGTTTGTGCGATATCATGTTAAAATAGATTTTTTTATGGTACACTATATGTTCTTAGAAATCATACAGCACACGGGTACTAGCTTGTCTCTCTGGGTTCATACACCATCATTATCTACCCTTCTATGAATGGAGAGATATTCCCTAATAGGGGATTTTTAAAGGGATCAATGGTCTGTGGTTAGTATGGAAAATTGCTCAGATGATACTTCCCTCCATACAATAGTACTTCTTTGGAGACAACACTTGAGATTGTCATAGATACTAGAGTTTGGAAAACTCATTCTCCTTGAAACCATGTATCTTTTATCTTTTAAATTGTATTATATTTATTATTGAAACATTATATTGATGAGATTTAATTATTTGTTTATTTATTTATTTTAAATTGACAACAATGGTTGTATAGTTGTACCAGTTTTAGCTGGATGTCTATAAATACTTTATACATTTAGTTATGATGTGTTTCATGTGATGATAGTGATCAGTGATAGATAGATCTCACATTTTTATTTTTTATTTGGAATACTTATAATGTTTTATCTAGATCACTAATTAGATTCTCGTGGTTTAGTCAAATGAAATAATACATTGTTTAAATTTGAAAAAAAAAATCATGTATTTCTAAGTAGATCCAAGTGGAGATGTTACACAAGGTCAGATATATCAATCTAGGTTAGTATCATTGTTTGATACATATATGTGTTAGTCATTACTAACCTATGAATAAATTAGATATTATGATCATATGGTCACCTATGTGTACCTCTATATTTTATGTATGTATGATCCTAAACCTAGATGATGCTCGTAACTTTAGAAATAAGTCTATAGCACCTTGAAACCTTATGTGTACTTTTGAGGGTTAAAAATATATAAAAATTAGGAAAGTGTAATGGAAAGAGATGACCCCAATCACCCATGTTTGATGATTGACCATTTCCTATGTATATGATACCCTAAAGAGAGAAATAAAGCCACACATAGTTATTGCACCTAGTATGATTGTGAAATTAAGTTGCTTCATTATATGTATGCAACTAATTATTTATATTTTATACTTGAAAATGATTTCTTTGACTTGGATCTAGTGTTGTTCTGACTTGGCTTGTGATTGCTCTTAGTGATAGATTCTTAATTTGGGAAGAAGATGATAAATTTTCTCAATGTGTAATAGTGTGTATATGTTTACCAAATAAGTGTGAGGTAATTTTTGAATGATACCTTAATTTGTTTATATATAAGCCCCATTGGGTAATTTATTGCACTACCAAAATTCTAGGCAAATAGGTCGACCCTAAGAAAAGGGTTGATTTTTAAAATTATCCATCGTTAAGATAGGGTTAATTTTGACCAGATCAATCAGTATCAAATAAAAATACTAATCAAAATTGATAGAACCAACCTAAGTACAGATGGACTAAACTAAGAGTTTAGAGATGTCTATCTCTATGATATTTACTTTGTTTGAAATATAAAGTGAGGCTCTTGTAGGTGTGTAACAACAAAATATAAGGCTCAAACTCATAAAATAATATTTAAGTGTAAGAAAATGACAAATTAAGACCTGGCTTATGCATTCAAGTCATGTATGGTAAATGTGTGTTAATTTTTTATTGTCAAGAACCTAATACTAGATTTTAATATCTATGAATACAAATAGTACATATATTTACACTATATATATATTATTTTATCAAAAAAATAATAATAATACTAAAATGCATTCACTTAATTACAAGGTACTATAAAATAATGTAAAGTCCAACACATAAATTAATAAAGGTTAATTAATTACATGCTTAGTTCAAAAATTCAACATTACAGTCACATTAGAAAATAGTAAACACTAATATAAGTGCACATAAAAATAGTACACTATAGAAACAAGAAACTCCAAATTCATTATCAAATCTAGAACATGAAAACTCACAAATCAAATTAAAAAACCTAACACTAATCGCATCTAAATAAAATTATATATATTTATGTGTACAATGTATATACTTTGTTAACAACAAACCCCAATACTTTCATTAGTTCTAAAACTCTAAGAGCATAAAACCAAATACACAAATTTAAAAGCAATTATTGACAATTCCTAATCAAATTAGACATGAACTATGAATATATGTTAGCATAAAGTATCTTGAAATCGACATATAAATCCAAAATTTTAGAAACTCCAACACTGTAATTTATAAATTTATAAAATGTGCATACTTGATTTTAAAAGAGGGGAAAAAATTGATCTTAAAACCCATGCCCATAATAACATGAACATATATGAAATATAAATATTTAGTTGCAAGATTTTCTAGAAAAAATAAAAATAAAGAATAAAGAATAAAACATTATTAAAAAAAAATATTATAACATATTACAAAATATTGAAATCTATGGAAATCCCTCTCTTTAATTAAATTAAGATTAAAACCACCAAAATTATATATACCTTAACTTTTACAAAAATTCAAAATCATATATTTGAACAACTATTTTTTCTATAACTTTGAAATCTACATTACTATTATATCATGTCGAGTTCAAAACCTTATCCGCTATGAATATTAAGTGATACAAGAAATATCCTTTGAATGGAAAAAACACCATCGACAAAAACATCATCGAACCCAAAACTTAAAGAAAAAACAAAACACAACAAACATCTATCAAAATAATTGGTTTTTCACAAAATTTGTTTAAATAATTTTTTTCTTTTATTACCACAAATTAAAGAATACTAAAATTTCTAAAAACCTATTTATTTTATTGAAATAGAAAACAAAGTATAAAAACCCCACACAAGCACACACACAAAGATAACTTCTTATAAGATTTGAAATCTATATACTCATTGAGAGTAAATTATACTTACTCAAAATGGCATCTGAACAAGCTTGAATTCAAAACCTCGGTTGTTAAAAGTATCAAACAATACATGATCTTTCTCTTCAATCATAAAAACACCATTGATTACATGCATAGAAGATTTATGAAGACAAAAATAAATATCCATGCATTGCCCATGACTTGATGACATAGAAAACCCATTGAATATAGACTCAACAAAAGCATTGATGGTAGGTTGATGTGAGTGGAGGTGGTGAAGATATTTAAGGGAATTTAGCTAGATGGTTAAATTTCCAAACATACATTGTGCCGCACCATCATTGACCAAAAAAATGTCTATTTTAATTCATTAAAAAATATCCAAATAAAAGAAAAAATATAATGGGCCAATGAAAAAACAAGAATAATTTTTTTTAAAATAAAATAAATATTTATTTTTAAAACTATAATTCAAACTTGAAAATGCCAACACATGAATAATATGTCAAACTTAAAATAGATGGTCCATCTATTCATACATATTATCCTTCAATAGAATAAACACAAAGTTTATAAACATTTAAAGTATAATTTTTTTCTTATACCAAGTTCATATTTTGAAGTATAATTTTCTTTCTTATACCAAGACTTGGCTCGTCTATTTTGATTGTGTGTGGTAACTTAGCGTGGAGCTCAAGTTGTCTCATTTTTGTGGTGTTTAATACCCCATAGGATCCTCCTTGGTGAGAGATTGATCCACCTCTACATTCCCCAATGTTTCTTCCCAACTTACAAATATCCAAAATCTTTCAAACATTTGTTTTGGTTTTGTCAAAAAGCATATTCTTCCATGCATTGGATTCATTCTTTATTCATTATTTTTATGGTGTTTAATATACCAGAGGATCCCCCTTAATGAGAGATTGATCCACCTCCGCATTCCCTAGTGCTTCTACCCAGCTTACAAATATCTAGAATCTTTCAAACATTTGTTTTGGTTTTGTCAAAAAGCATATTCTTCCTGGCATTAGATTCATTCTTTATTCTAGCCTTATCACCCTGAGTCTTTTTATTGGCATCAGATGCTCTACAAGGATTACTCTAATTAGCTAGATTTTATTTCCTTTCTATGGGGATTCTTCCATTTTATTATTCTCTTTCAATTATGGAAAGCTAGGAACAATGCACTATTTAATCATGAACCCGATGAGATTTAATTTTTGTTAATGAAATGGTTTATGTTATTTCCACAGTTTATCTACAGATTCAATCTCAAGTGGAAATGATGGCTCTGGACTTTCACCACCTTTAGGTTCTCCTTGACCACTTGCAGAGTGCCTTGTACACTAGAAGCAAGGTTTTGCCTAATGGGCCACCTCACAGGTCACCATCTCCTCCTCCCAGAAGGCATCGAAGCAGAAGTCAATCATGAATTAGGGGCCAATTTTTGCCTCACCCTCCCCTAGGGAGAGGTTAGATTTCTCATGGAAAATTTGATTCTATTATTTCACCTTTCTCTAGCTACCACTATTACTCCTTCTCAACCGACTGATGGTTGGCCTATCACTATTCATTATGACCCCTTGGATGGCTAGATTGCTTTAGAGATTCCTGACGTGATGCCATCCACTTGGGCAGTGACCCTAAAGGATGATCCTCTGCTTCTACCTCTTGGGACTATTGCTTGTGCTTAAGAAATTTGCTTCTATTTATATATAATTTTTTATGCCATGACTTCACCATCTGACTTGTGTTTTCAATCTTAGTTGTTATTTTGAAAGATAATTTGAGTTATGATGTGTTTAACTACTTTACTTTATAACCTTTTGCTTGTATTATTCATATTTTTTATGTTAATATGATATGAAATATTCCAATAATTAAAAAAAATGTAAATATAAAACATGACATAACATATAATTATGAGAAAATGGTGTTATCTAATTTATGAAGGTGAATTTTCCTTTGGCAATATACTTCTACAAAAATGTTTATATAAAATTTTTGCTTGATTAACATCATAATGCATACACTCTTATAGATAAGTGGAAACCTTATCTTATAATTTTAACTCTATATAACTGTTTGGAGGACCCTTTATTCCATATACATTGTTCCTTCAACACTTCTCAGGGAAGATTAGGAATCCTATGTTTGATATTGAATGAGAAATATGACTTTAATGTTAATTCACCCTTTAATTGTGAAGGTTTAAATTTTAATTATTAGGGTTTAAAAAATTAATTGTAATATATTTATGTAATCCTACACTTAGGCACCACTTTGTCAATGACTTAAACCTTATACTTAATTATATCGATAATCAATTTAATTTTATAAATTACAAAATAGTTTTTTATTTAAATATTTAATTAGATAAAATTTATGTTTAAGAGAGATTAATATAAATAGATTTACAAATTTAGTTTATAAAAGTTATATTTATTTTTAAAATTAAAAAAATAGTTTTTTATTTAATCAAATAAATTTTATTTTATATTTTAAAAAATAAATTAATATAAAAAAATTATAAATTTAATCTAAAAAAGTTGTATTTATTTATAAAATGTATCTTATATTTTAAAAAGTAAATTAATACAAAGAGATTTATAAATTTAATTCGGAAAAGTTATATTTACTTTTAAATTTTGAAGTGTCAAATTAAAAATATATATAAAAGTTTTAATTTATGAAAGTGTAAATTTTCATTATCTAAATACAATAGTAATGGTCTAATTTAAAAACAAAATGATGATAATGTTATAATACATTTTAAATAAAGATATTGTATGGATAGTTTTCATTATATCAAATATTATAGATTGACTTTTTAATATATAATAATTTATTAAACACTATTTTATAATAAGATTTTAACTTAATTTAAAATTAATTTAATTTTATAAAATTTGAATAAATTTTTGAAAAATTCTAATTTCATTTTGTAATCGATTAGATTAGATTGTTAAGCCTTATTTTTTACATAAAAAATGAAATTAAACATTAAAAATTTGCTTTAACATGAATATTGGTAAACCTACCACCACAACAAAACTTTAAAATATTCTTATAACT
The DNA here is from genome assembly GCA_037957365.1 of Torreya grandis. Lineage (NCBI taxonomy): Eukaryota > Viridiplantae > Streptophyta > Pinopsida > Cupressales > Taxaceae > Torreya > Torreya grandis. The sequence continues at coordinate 3,456,129 of JARHVA010001392.1, read as the reverse complement.
TCATTCCAAAGTAGAGTTGAATGAATGAATGAAAGATTTTAATGACGTCTATGAGGCCAAGTAGCCTAAGGGACCTGAGAAGAAACCCTCAAGATATTTTCAACCTCCTTTCAGGATTAGATCTTCTATTATGAATCTTGACCAGTAAACTAGCTATATTGAGGAACTAAGGCTCATTCAATAACTCACTAAGGTTGTTCACATTTAAACTATTATCAAACTAAACACGAATATCCACATATGCAGCACACTCAGTGATGTAATGCCATTTCATTTCAACCACCCCTTTATCATAAAAAATGCATGATCTTTTGGCCCACTCTTCTTTGGAAATCATCCACCTACCCGTCTCAGATCTAAGATGATGGGACCTGGTCCTCAGCTGAGCCACTAAAATTCTCACCTTTCTCCTAAGAGCAAGCCACATATATTCTTTTTCACCATACTCCCTCGAAGGATTGAACTCTCTAACATAAAGATCTTTTTTATGCTAATCTGATTTGACCACATGGCAGTCCTAAATTTATCTAATATAAACTTTTTTATTTCTTCCTTATTGTTAGGACAATTAAGCAAGCTAATTTCCCACTTATCCATCTTTTTCTTGTTTGCTTCATCCACATCTTTTTCCTATGGTCAAGTCTCTCCCCCAACACCATCTTGGGCTAGTGATGCTCATCCATATTTTTCACCTTTTTTACGTAACTGAAAAGTCTTATAATTGCCGATGCCTCTAGTGGGAACAAACTCACTTCTGTTAAAATAATCTCATAAGGGACCATCGATTTGAATTTAAAATTACTATCAATAAGGTTTTTTTAAATTATTTTAAGCTATTCCCACTTGTGGTTTGACATGCTGCTCCCCTAGACCTCACACCCATAAAGGATAACCGACATGACTAGCAACCCAAAAAGGGTTTATTTTGTTTTCCAATCCCAAAGTTTGGCTTTCCTACGCTTACTCTAGAGAAAGTAAGATGCTCTCCACCCACCTAGAATCTTACTCTTCCTACAAGACTCCCAATTGAGCCTATTGTGAAAAATAATTCTCGAGTACTTGTACTCTTCCACTATTTCCAACATGTTCCCTTCAAAAATGAAATTAAACTATTGATTCTTTCTTTTCAATGAAAAAATCATGATCTTGGTTTCGCTGGTATTCACCTACATCCTGACCTCTTCCCAAAAGATCTTAAGAGCCTTCTAATGAGCGATCAAACCATTGGTAGATTTTGCCATTAGAATAAGATCATCCATGTACAAATAGAGCTTCACCATGTAATAGGACAACTAAATGCCTTCTCCACTAGTTTTATTTAATCACTCTTCAAGTTTATCAATATATAAACCAAATAAAGTGGGGTATAAAGGGCACCCTTGCTTGACCCCAATGTCACTACCAAAGCATTCAGACAAACCCTCTCTAGTTCTAATTTTAGCCTTGACCTGCTCATAAAGCTTATGCATAATGGCCCAATACTCCTCTAGAATCCCAAGTTCCTCCATCCTATTCCAAATTTTGTCCCTAGGCACCTTATCAAAAGCTTTTTTAAAATCAATAAAGCAACATAAAGCTTCCCCACCTTGGGTGTCCCAAACCTTCTCAATGAAGTGCCTAAGAGTCATGCAGTGATTGATAGTTGAGTGTTTAGGCCTGAAACCAGCCTACCCTTTACCTCTTTTTCCCTCTTTTTCAACTCAACCATTGATTATGTGTTCTAACATGTTCCCAAACAATTTTTCTAGAAGAGGGTTGATCATAATAATGCGGTAATTAGAAGGGTTATTGATGTCACCATTCTTAAAAAGAAGGATAACGATACTAGTTGTCCATTCATCAAGAAAGCCAACATACATGACATTGTTAAAAATGCACATGATGTGAGATGCAAGGAGATCAGCCCCCCCACTCTAAAAAATCAGCATGCATCCGAATAAACTAAATTGTTAAGCTTTACTTCCTAATAATTATTAAATTGATAATAATAATAATAATAATAATAATAATAATAATAATAATAATAATAATAATAATAATAATAATAATAATAATAATAATAATAATACTTTGTTTTTATGTAATACCCAAATCCAACTAAGTTAGAAAGTAGATGAAAAAAACTACCCAAACCCAACTAAACTAAGAAAATATAAATGAAATATAAATAATATTTAAAATTACTTAAACCAATATATGGAAAAATCTTTAATTAAAATAAGATGTTAATATTAAAATGAAATTATACATTAAAACTTTACTTTTACATGAATATTTGTAAACCTACTACCACAACAAAATTTTAAAATATTCTTATAACTTCATCTCAAAATAGAATTCAATAAATTGTTAAAACCTTAATTTTTATTTTTTAAAAATACAACAAAATATTAAAACCTTACTTTCACATCATATTTAATATGATTATCATTATAAATATTTTTATAAAAATATTATTAAAACATATTAATATCATTATTATTAATTAAAAAATAATAATACATCAATAATTATGATAATAAAATGCCTAACTAATATTTACGACCTATATTCCACATGAAAAAATTAAATCAATCTGAAGGGAGGAAAAAAAAACCAAAACCAAAACCAACCAAACAAAAAAAACCAACCAACAACCACCGAATACTTTAAATGAAAATGACCCAAAAAAAAATGAAAAAGCTGACAAAGTCGTACCTTACTATAATTGTGTGTCCTCAAATATCAAAGTTGAGAAATTCATACCTTACTATAATTATGTGTCCTCAAAATCTCTACAAACCGTGGAGATGTGGTGGATATTTTGGTTTATGCAAAAACCAAATGGCAATGGGAATGATAATGTGTTCATGTCCTCTTTGTTGTTTATGTGAAAATGATTATAGTTGTGTTTTATATATGATCATTCGATAGTGATTTTCCATTTAAAAAAATATGGAAAAGATAATGATATTATTTTTTATGGAAAGTTAAAATTGGTTTATGAAATTGAAAATTACAATGTAAAGTATGGAATAGAGGGTGCAAAAAAATAATTTTGGTAAGATAAAAAATTAAAAATAATATGTAATCAAGAAAATATGTGAAAATAAATCATGTCTTTTGATGTTTTATTGATTTTATCATATCCACAACTATATTACATGATTTCTACATACTCAATTTTGAAAAAAAAACCAAAGTTCAAAATAAAAAGTAATCTTATGAGTACATATCATTGTAGAAGTAAAGTCTGTATACAACTAAACATTGGTGAAGATCAAACATCTTTCGAAAGAAGAGTGCCAAGCATATATGATCTTGTAAGATATGAAGTTATCGAGATAATTATACGAGTTTGTGAAGAGACAAATCAATATCCCTTTAATCTCATGGTAAGGAGAACATTTAAACACAAAATGATCTTTAGTTTCAAGCTCGAAAGAACAAATTTGAAAATTATGATGTACCTAAAGAATATGGTAATTTTCCTCAATATAAAAGTGGTATGAATAAACTCTAAATTATGTCATTGGAACCCTCAAACTGAAATAAAATTAGAGCCAAGTATAGTATGGAGGTTGGATGAGCTCAAAGTGAAGATATATACCATATAATAATGTTGAAGCTTTGAAGAAAGATGTTGAAAAAGCTCTAGCCATTTTGATTGAAGGTAGGCTCTATAGATATCATATCTAATAGCCCTATTTATCCTTTTTTTAGATAAATCTATTGCATCATTAAGAAAATTATGTGGATGGAGTTTATCAATGTCAATACATACAAGGCCTAGTATCTTTGAGCAAAAACATTGGCATACCAACTAGATTTGATCCCACTTTGTGCAAGTTGTATAGAGTATTTTAATGCTTGAAATGGGTAGCTAAAGAAGTCAATGGAAGAGTTGGCCATCCATCTAAGCTTGTGTATAATAGTCATAACATCAAAGATCATAATAGTGATGAGTGGGGTTGTACCAAATTTGAAAAAAATAATGTCTTGAGGGATCAATCTTTTAGCATCAAGATTCTTGCATAACATAGAGGTAAGTACCCTTTCAAATCAGCTTCAATTTAATTTCCTAAGGTAAGGTCCCCATGTTTCAACCCTATATATAAGAATACGTCTAACAAGGGAGTAGAAGATGTGAATTTTTTCTAGATAACATGGAACTAAAGTTGGAAGTAGTGTTCTAAAGAGTGGTGATGGAAGCATACCCTTGGCTTAGTTTGAACCCAAAATCTAAATAAAAACTGAAATAAGGCCCCCAAAAAATGATCCCTCGATATACACATGAAGAGACCATCTAAATCTATTGACCTTTATATGTAAATAAAATATGTTTATCATTATGCTTTAAGGTGTTAAAAACCATCCCTTTTATTTTCTTATGATTTACCTGAAGACCATATGTATCATAAAAAAATCTAAGATATGTAATTGTCTTTGGAGACCTTCCTTTGAGTGGGATACTAAAATGATGTCATCTAAAAATAGAAAAATAACTATACAAACTTTATACAACAAACAAACATATGTACTTAGACAATTTAATATACTTTTATAAAGCTCATCTATATGTAGACCAAAATGAGTAAAGGAGAGTGGATAACCTACTTAACCCCAATGATGCTTCATCCCCCCTCTAGAGATTATCATTTTTTTAGTCACTATGATGTATTCGGCATTAAATTAGCCTAGGCTCCTTATTACATCTATAGGCATAACTTACAATGGTAACCATGGGTGGTGGTCATGAAAAGTAATAGTGTGAAATGTTAATAAAAGTGGATGATCTTAAATTTGACATCCATTTAATTTTCATAAGGTATTTTTTATTATTTCTTTGATAAATTGATTAAAAATCACAATATATTAGGAATACTTTGGAGTTTGGAGCCCATTTGTTTTTCCAAAACTATTTTCTTAAGATTGACATAGTGGTGTAATAAGATTGAAATTACTAATCACCAGCCAATAAAAATGTTTCAGAGAAGGTGATTGAGTCATTAATCAATTTAGAACATTTAAAGGACAAAATTATATGTCAAATCCAAGATAAGTACATTGAGATTATTAAATCTCAACATTTTTTATATACATAAATTTTAAGATATCTATACTAGTTAAGATGTTTTTGGATACAATGCTATGGTATATAATAAAAAATTGATATAATTATGGTCTTAATATAAATTTATTTAATAATTATTATATGTGTTGGAATTGATATTCGATTATTGATATTTTTTCAATATACCTATTATTATTATTATGTCAATAGGAGCAACCTATAATGACAACTGAGGATGGTGGTTGTGGACTGTAATAGTGTGAGATGTCAATAAAAATGGTGGAACATAACTTTGACATTCAGTTAACCATCATAGGGCAATTTTTCTTCTAGCTTAAATTTTTTTTGGAGAAGGTGATGGAGTCATTAATCAATTTGGAACCTTTAAAGGACAAAATTATCTGCCAAATCAAGATTAATACATCTCAACATTTTTTACATACATAAATTTAAGATATCTATCCTAGTTAAGATGTTTTTGGATACAATAATATATTCTCTAAACAAAAATTGGAATGACTATGGTTTTGATAAAAAATTTGCTTTAATAATTATTATAGGTGTTGGAATTGATATTCAATTATTGATGTTTTTTCATTAGATGGACTAATCTATAATGATAACTAAGAGAGGTGATCATGGAGCGTAATAGTGTGAGATATTAATAAAACTTATGAAACTTAAAATTGCAATCCATTCAACCCTAATAGGGCATTTTTCTTCTTGATTCGTAAATGTGATCCAAAAATTGTGATATATTGTTCATACGATGGAGATTAGAGATTTTTTTTATTCTACATATATTTTTCAAGATCGAAATAATGGTAAAACTAGATTGAGATCATATATTTTTATTTATTTGGAAAATTTTAAATGATGTGATGGATTCTTAATCAATGTGGAACCCTTCAATAGGCATAACTATGTGAAAATTTTACCTAGATAAGCACCTCAATATCGATACATCTTAGCTTTTTTCAAATATACATATTAAATATATTTGTACTACTTAAGTATTACAATGATATAATTATTTATAAACATTAAACCTATGGTTAGTTAGTTGGTGGTTTCAAAAATCATAAAGCATGGTTGATAGAATAGTGCCTTTTTGTTGGAATATGATATTTATTAATATGATATAGCTAAAAAATATGATCAATTATTATTATTATTATTATTTTTAATCGGATTCAAACACTAAACCATTCATATTTATAATTATGATAATATTGAGAGGTATATCTTAGATTGATAGATAAGGGGTTGGGAAGAGAGAGAGTAGTCTTGTGAGATATTGACAAAAATGACCAAACTTAAATTTGATGTTCATTTGACCATTTTTTTCTTTCCACTAGTATAATTAAGAAATTGAAATATTATGAACATACACTAGATTTTGGATTCCTTTTTTTTTTCAAAAATAATTTTTTGAGGTTGAATTAGTAGTGAAATTAGATTGACGCCATCTATCACCAAACAATAGATAAAATTTGGGTATGTGCATAGAGTTGGGGGGTAAATCCATGGAAATTTTTGATAACGTGATCATGTTATTTAAATTATGGATCAATAATTAACAATCCATAACATGATCACATTATTGAGAAAACAATAGCACGTATGTATAGTATAAATTCAAATAATATGTATGCATTATATAATGTATTATACAATGCATAAGCGTTATTTTGTAATAAGACCAAAACCATATCCACAAGCATGTGAGAGTTACACGTGAAGGAAAATTTGGCCAGAAGCTTATATTTACTACTCTAAATGTGAAGTATAAGTTTACATTTATATTGTTACATTTATTTTCATATACTTTAAATTTATTTTAGTAAATACAAGAAATTAGGATCACTCAACATCTGATAGAGTTGGTATCATAGTTACACACCTTATGACATGGAAAATATTTTTTTCAAACTCTAATTAGGTCAATACATAAGTATTTTCAGGGTCTAAGTATTAAACCTAGGGATTTCAAAACATAACTTTTGTAATTGATATCCAATTTTGATAAATATATAGTCATTTTTTAGGTTTAGGTGCCTTCCAAATTTATTTTTAACATTTCTATGAGTTTTAAGTTTGTCAAAATTGAATTTTTCAAACCACTCACTTTAAAATTGATGCAAAGTGGAGTGATTAGGGCAGAATAGGTCACATTGATGACATGCACACATCAAACAACCACTTTGTATTAATTTCAATTGTTCATCATCCCTCTCTCATCCTTGATCACTTCTTAATCAGTCTTTATCACCCCTAATCACTCTCTCATCATTCTTCATTATCCCTAATCAGTCCCTCATTGACCCTCACTATCCCTAGTCATCTCTAATCACTCCCTCATGATCCTTGATTACTCCCTCATTGACCCTCACTATGCCTCATCATCCCTAATCACTCACTCCTTATCCCTCCCCATCCCTCATCACTCCCTCATTGAACTTCACCATCCCTCATCATATTTAATCACTCCCTCATTGTCCGTAATCACTCCCTCATTGGCCTTTACCATCCCTAATCACTACTTCATCATCCCTAATCACTCCCTCTTTATCCCTCATCATCTCTAATCACTCCCTCATTGACCCTTACCATTGATCATAATTTATAATCACTCCCTCATTGCCCCTCACCATCCCTCATGATGCAAAGACCTATTTCATACTCTACTTGTCCAAGTTCTCTACCCATATCCACCTAGCTTTCACTTTATCTTTTCATGCTTGATCTATGTCTTTGGACCCTGCATACATTTCAAAATCACATCTATATTTATTCATTTAATTTATTCTCCACCATTCTTCGGATGGTCTCACTAAACTCTTCATTCTATTCTCCTTACTCAATGCATTCAATCTCTCTTACTTTTAGACTATCCCCCTTACTAGTCTTTATGATTTATAACAACTTAGATCAAATCTTGTCTCTGGTTCCTTAGGATTTAATAGGGCTTTGACAAACTTCCTTCCACTCCTTTGAGTTTTCTCTAACTTCTTCTCAACCTTACTTAACTTCTCAACACAATCCTCATATCATACACTACTTCTTACTTTGTCATAGACTCTTCTTTTATGAACTCAAATCATCAAATCAACCTCATTTATGGATACCCTGTAACATATCTCATCTCTTCAAATAGTTCTAAGCTTTAGTTCAAATATTTAATAACTTCTTTTGGCTCTTAAATTTTGAAATGTCATTCATATACATATACATATACATATACATATACATATACATATACATATACATATATATAAGTTTTAATTTATGAAAGTATAATTTTTCATTATCTAAATGTAGTAGTAATGGTTTAAATTAAAAATAAAACAATGATGATATTATAATACATTTTAAAAGATACTTATAATTATTAGTAAAAATGAATGCTTAAAATTATAAGATTTTATATTTATATTAGGGAGGCTTTATATGATCACATTATTGAGAAAACAATAGCACGTATGTATAGTATAAATTCAAATAATATGTATGCATTATATAATGTATTATACAATGCATAAGCGTTATTTTGTAATAAGACCAAAACCATATCCACAAGCATGTGAGAGTTACACATGAAGGAAAATTTGGCCAGAAGCTTATATTTACTACTCTAAATGTGAAGTATAAGTTTACATTTATATTGTTACATTTATTTTCATATACTTTAAATTTATTTTAGTAAATACAAGAAATTAGGATCACTCAACATCTGATAGAGTTGGTATCATAGTTACACACCTTATGACATGGAAAATATTTTTTTCAAACTCTAATTAGGTCAATACATAAGTATTTTCAGGGTCTAAGTATTAAACCTAGGGATTTCAAAACATAACTTTTGTAATTGATATCCAATTTTGATAAATATATAGTCATTTTTTAGGTTTAGGTGCCTTCCAAATTTATTTTTAACATTTTTAGGAGTCTTAAGTTTGTCAAAATTGAATTTTTCAAACCACTCACTTTAAAATTGATGCAAAGTGGAGTGATTAGGGCAGAATAGGTCACATTGATGACATGCACACATCAAACAACCACTTTGTATTAATTTCAATTGTTCATCATCCCTCTCTCATCCTTGATCACTTCTTAATCAGTCTTTATCACCCCTAATCACTCTCTCATCATTCTTCATTATCCCTAATCAGTCCCTCATTGACCCTCACTATCCCTAGTCATCTCTAATCACTCCCTCATGATCCTTGATTACTCCCTCATTGACCCTCACTATGCCTCATCATCCCTAATCACTCACTCCTTATCCCTCCCCATCCCTCATCACTCCCTCATTGAACTTCACCATCCCTCATCATATTTAATCACTCCCTCATTGTCCGTAATCACTCCCTCATTGGCCTTTACCATCCCTAATCACTACTTCATCATCCCTAATCACTCCCTCTTTATCCCTCATCATCTCTAATCACTCCCTCATTGACCCTTACCATTGATCATAATTTATAATCACTCCCTCATTGCCCCTCACCATCCCTCATGATGCAAAGACCTATTGCATACTCTACTTGTCCAAGTTCTCTACCCATATCCACCTAGCTTTCACTTTATCTTTTCATGCTTGATCTATGTCTTTGGACCCTGCATACATTTCAAAATCACATCTATATTTATTCATTTAATTTATTCTCCACCATTCTTCGGATGGTCTCACTAAACTCTTCATTCTATTCTCGTTACTCAATGCATTCAATCTCTCTTACTTTTAGACTATCCCCCTTACTAGTCTTTATGATTTATAACAACTTAGATCAAATCTTGTCTCTGGTTCCTTAGGATTTAATAGGGCTTTGACAAACTTCCTTCCACTCCTTTGAGTTTTCTCTAACTTCTTCTCAACCTTACTTAACTTCTCAACACAATCCTCATATCATACACTACTTCTTACTTTGTCATAGACTCTTCTTTTATGAACTCAAATCATCAAATCAACCTCATTTATGGATACCCTGTAACATATCTCATCTCTTCAAATAGTTCTAAGCTTTAGTTCAACTATTTAATAACTTCTTTTGGCTCTTAAATTTTGAAATGTCATTCATATACATATACATATACATATATATATACATATACACATACATATATATAAGTTTTAATTTATGAAAGTATAATTTTTCATTATCTAAATGTAGTAGTAATGGTTTAAATTAAAAATAAAACAATGATGATATTATAATACATTTTAAAAGATACTTATAATTATTAGTAAAAATGAATGCTTAAAATTATAAGATTTTATATTTATATTAGGGAGGCTTTATATGATCACATTATTGAGAAAACAATAGCACGTATGTATAGTATAAATTCAAATAATATGTATGCATTATATAATGTATTATACAATGCATAAGCGTTATTTTGTAATAAGACCAAAACCATATCCACAAGCATGTGAGAGTTACACGTGAAGGAAAATTTGGCCAGAAGCTTATATTTACTACTCTAAATGTGAAGTATAAGTTTACATTTATATTGTTACATTTATTTTCATATACTTTAAATTTATTTTAGTAAATACAAGAAATTAGGATCACTCAACATCTGATAGAGTTGGTATCATAGTTACACACCTTATGACATGGAAAATATTTTTTTCAAACTCTAATTAGGTCAATACATAAGTATTTTCAGGGTCTAAGTATTAAACCTAGGGATTTCAAAACATAACTTTTGTAATTGATATCCAATTTTGATAAATATATAGTCATTTTTTAGGTTTAGGTGCCTTCCAAATTTATTTTTAACATTTCTAGGAGTCTTAAGTTTGTCAAAATTGAATTTTTCAAACCACTCACTTTAAAATTGATGCAAAGTGGAGTGATTAGGGCAGAATAGGTCACATTGATGACATGCACACATCAAACAACCACTTTGTATTAATTTCAATTGTTCATCATCCCTCTCTCATCCTTGATCACTTCTTAATCAGTCTTTATCACCCCTAATCACTCTCTCATCATTCTTCATTATCCCTAATCAGTCCCTCATTGACCCTCACTATCCCTAGTCATCTCTAATCACTCCCTCATGATCCTTGATTACTCCCTCATTGACCCTCACTATGCCTCATCATCCCTAATCACTCACTCCTTATCCCTCCCCATCCCTCATCACTCCCTCATTTAACTTCACCATCCCTCATCATATTTAATCACTCCCTCATTGTCTGTAATCACTCCCTCATTGGCCTTTACCATCCCTAATCACTACTTCATCATCCCTAATCACTCCCTCTTTATCCCTCATCATCTCTAATCACTCCCTCATTGACCCTTACCATTGATCATAATTTATAATCACTCCCTCATTGCCCCTCACCATCCCTCATGATGCAAAGACCTATTGCATACTCTACTTGTCCAAGTTCTCTACCCATATCCACCTAGCTTTCACTTTATCTTTTCATGCTTGATCTATGTCTTTGGACCCTGCATACATTTCAAAATCACATCTATATTTATTCATTTAATTTATTCTCCACCATTATTCGGATGGTCTCACTAAACTCTTCATTCTATTCTCGTTACTCAATGCATTCAATCTCTCTTACTTTTAGACTATCCCCCTTACTAGTCTTTATGATTTATAACAACTTAGATCAAATCTTGTCTCTGGTTCCTTAGGATTTAATAGGGCTTTGACAAACTTCCTTCCACTCCTTTGAGTTTTCTCTAACTTCTTCTCAACCTTACTTAACTTCTCAACACAATCCTCATATCATACACTACTTCTTACTTTGTCATAGACTCTTCTTTTATGAACTCAAATCATCAAATCAACCTCATTTATGGATACCCTGTAACATATCTCATCTCTTCAAATAGTTCTAAGCTTTAGTTCAACTATTTAATAACTTCTTTTGGCTCTTAAATTTTGAAATTTCATTCATATACATATACATATACATATACATATACATATACACATACATATATATAAGTTTTAATTTATGAAAGTATAATTTTTCATTATCTAAATGTAGTAGTAATGGTTTAAATTAAAAATAAAACAATGATGATATTATAATACATTTTAAAAGATACTTATAATTATTAGTAAAAATGAATGCTTAAAATTATAAGATTTTATATTTATATTAGGGAGGCTTTATATGATCACATTATTGAGAAAACAATAGCACGTATGTATAGTATAAATTCAAATAATATGTATGCATTATATAATGTATTATACAATGCATAAGCGTTATTTTGTAATAAGACCAAAACCATATCCACAAGCATGTGAGAGTTACACGTGAAGGAAAATTTGGCCAGAAGCTTATATTTACTACTCTAAATGTGAAGTATAAGTTTACATTTATATTGTTACATTTATTTTCATATACTTTAAATTTATTTTAGTAAATACAAGAAATTAGGATCACTCAACATCTGATAGAGTTGGTATCATAGTTACACACCTTATGACATGGAAAATATTTTTTTCAAACTCTAATTAGGTCAATACATAAGTATTTTTAGGGTCTAAGTATTAAACCTAGGGATTTCAAAACATAACTTTTGTAATTGATATCCAATTTTGATAAATATATAGTCATTTTTTAGGTTTAGGTGCCTTCCAAATTTATTTTTAACATTTCTAGGAGTCTTAAGTTTGTCAAAATTGAATTTTTCAAACCACTCACTTTAAAATTGATGCAAAGTGGAGTGATTAGGGCAGCATAGGTCACATTGATGACATGCACACATCAAACAACCACTTTGTATTAATTTCAATTGTTCATCATCCCTCTCTCATCCTTGATCACTTCTTAATCAGTCTTTATCACCCCTAATCACTCTCTCATCATTATTCATTATCCCTAATCAGTCCCTCATTGACCATCACTATCCCTAGTCATCTCTAATCACTCCCTCATGATCCTTGATTACTCCCTCATTGACCCTCACTATGCCTCATCATCCCTAATCACTCACTCCTTATCCCTCCCCATCCCTCATCACTCCCTCATTGAACTTCACCATCCCTCATCATATTTAATCACTCCCTCATTGTCCGTAATCACTCCCTCATTGGCCTTTACCATCCCTAATCACTACTTCATCATCCCTAATCACTCCCTCTTTATCCCTCATCATCTCTAATCACTCCCTCATTGACCCTTACCATTGATCATAATTTATAATCACTCCCTCATTGCCCCTCACCATCCCTCATGATGCAAAGACCTATTGCATACTCTACTTGTCCAAGTTCTCTACCCATATCCACCTAGCTTTCACTTTATCTTTTCATGCTTGATCTATGTCTTTGGACCCTGCATACATTTCAAAATCACATCTATATTTATTCATTTAATTTATTCTCCACCATTCTTCGGATGGTCTCACTAAACTCTTCATTCTATTCTCGTTACTCAATGCATTCAATCTCTCTTACTTTTAGACTATCCCCCTTACTAGTCTTTATGATTTATAACAACTTAGATCAAATCTTGTCTCTGGTTCCTTAGGATTTAATAGGGCTTTGACAAACTTCCTTCCACTCCTTTGAGTTTTCTCTAACTTCTTCTCAACCTTACTTAACTTCTCAACACAATCCTCATATCATACACTACTTCTTACTTTGTCATAGACTCTTCTTTTATGAACTCAAATCATCAAATCAACCTCATTTATGGATACCCTGTAACATATCTCATCTCTTCAAATAGTTCTAAGCTTTAGTTCAACTATTTAATAACTTCTTTTGGCTCTTAAATTTTGAAATGTCATTCATATACATATACATATACATATACATATACATATACATATACATATACACATACATATATATAAGTTTTAATTTATGAAAGTATAATTTTTCATTATCTAAATGTAGTAGTAATGGTTTAAATTAAAAATAAAACAATGATGATATTATAATACATTTTAAAAGATACTTATAATTATTAGTAAAAATGAATGCTTAAAATTATAAGATTTTATATTTATATTAGGGAGGCTTTATATGATCACATTATTGAGAAAACAATAGCACGTATGTATAGTATAAATTCAAATAATATGTATGCATTATATAATGTATTATACAATGCATAAGCGTTATTTTGTAATAAGACCAAAACCATATCCACAAGCATGTGAGAGTTACACGTGAAGGAAAATTTGGCCAGAAGCTTATATTTACTACTCTAAATGTGAAGTATAAGTTTACATTTATATTGTTACATTTATTTTCATATACTTTAAATTTATTTTAGTAAATACAAGAAATTAGGATCACTCAACATCTGATAGAGTTGGTATCATAGTTACACACCTTATGACATGGAAAATATTTTTTTCAAACTCTAATTAGGTCAATACATAAGTATTTTCAGGGTCTAAGTATTAAACCTAGGGATTTCAAAACATAACTTTTGTAATTGATACCCAATTTTGATAAATATATAGTCATTTTTTAGGTTTAGGTGCCTTCCAAATTTATTTGTAACATTTCTAGGAGTCTTAAGTTTGTCAAAATTGAATTTTTCAAACCACTCACTTTAAAATTGATGCAAAGTGGAGTGATTAGGGCAGAATAGGTCACATTGATGACATGCACACATCAAACAACCACTTTGTATTAATTTCAATTGTTCATCATCCCTCTCTCATCGTTGATCACTTCTTAATCAGTCTTTATCACCCATAATCACTCTCTCATCATTCTTCATTATCCCTAATCAGTCCCTCATTGACCCTCACTATCCCTAGTCATCTCTAATCACTCCCTCATGATCCTTGATTACTCCCTCATTGACCCTCACTATGCCTCATCATCCCTAATCACTCACTCCTTATCCCTCCCCATCCCTCATCACTCCCTCATTGAACTTCACCATCCCTCATCATATTTAATCACTCCCTCATTGTCCGTAATCACTCCCTCATTGGCCTTTACCATCCCTAATCACTACTTCATCATCCCTAATCACTCCCTCTTTATCCCTCATCATCTCTAATCACTCCCTCATTGACCCTTACCATTGATCAATATTTATAATCACTCCCTCATTGCCCCTCACCATCCCTCATGATGCAAAGACCTATTGCATACTCTACTTGTCCAAGTTCTCTACCCATATCCACCTAGCTTTCACTTTATCTTTTCATGCTTGATCTATGTCTTTGGACCCTGCATACATTTCAAAATCACATCTATATTTATTCATTTAATTTATTCTCCACCATTCTTTGGATGGTCTCACTAAACTCTTCATTCTATTCTCCTTACTCAATGCATTCAATCTCTCTTACTTTTAGACTATCCCCCTTACTAGTCTTTATGATTTATAACAACTTAGATCAAATCTTGTCTCTGGTTCCTTAGGATTTAATAGGGCTTTGACAAACTTCCTTCCACTCCTTTGAGTTTTCTCTAACTTCTTCTCAACCTTACTTAACTTCTCAACACAATCCTCATATCATACACTACTTCTTACTTTGTCATAGACTCTTCTTTTATGAACTCAAATCATCAAATCAACCTCATTTATGGATACCCTGTAACATATCTCATCTCTTCAAATAGTTCTAAGCTTTAGTTCAACTATTTAATAACTTCTTTTGGCTCTTAAATTTTGAAATGTCATTCATATACATATACATATACATATACATATACATATACATATACATATATATAAGTTTTAATTTATGAAAGTATAATTTTTCATTATCTAAATGTAGTAGTAATGGTTTAAATTAAAAATAAAACAATGATGATATTATAATACATTTTAAAAGATACTTATAATTATTAGTAAAAATGAATGCTTAAAATTATAAGATTTTATATTTATATTAGGGAGGCTTTATATGATCACATTATTGAGAAAACAATAGCACGTATGTATAGTATAAATTCAAATAATATGTATGCATTATATAATGTATTATACAATGCATAAGCGTTATTTTGTAATAAGACCAAAACCATATCCACAAGCATGTGAGAGTTACACGTGAAGGAAAATTTGGCCAGAAGCTTATATTTACTACTCTAAATGTGAAGTATAAGTTTACATTTATATTGTTACATTTATTTTCATATACTTTAAATTTATTTTAGTAAATACAAGAAATTAGGATCACTCAACATCTGATAGAGTTGGTATCATAGTTACACACCTTATGACATGGAAAATATTTTTTTCAAACTCTAATTAGGTCAATACATAAGTATTTTCAGGGTCTAAGTATTAAACCTAGGGATTTCAAAACATAACTTTTGTAATTGATATCCAATTTTGATAAATATATAGTCATTTTTTAGGTTTAGGTGCCTTCCAAATTTATTTTTAACATTTCTAGGAGTCTTAAGTTTGTCAAAATTGAATTTTTCAAACCACTCACTTTAAAATTGATGCAAAGTGGAGTGATTAGGGCAGAATAGGTCACATTGATGACATGCACACATCAAACAACCACTTTGTATTAATTTCAATTGTTCATCATCCCTCTCTCATCCTTGATCACTTCTTAATCAGTCTTTATCACCCCTAATCACTCTCTCATCATTCTTCATTATCCCTAATCAGTCCCTCATTGACCCTCACTATCCCTAGTCATCTCTAATCACTCCCTCATGATCCTTGATTACTCCCTCATTGACCCTCACTATGCCTCATCATCCCTAATCACTCACTCCTTATCCCTCCCCATCCCTCATCACTCCCTCATTTAACTTCACCATCCCTCATCATATTTAATCACTCCCTCATTGTCCGTAATCACTCCCTCATTGGCCTTTACCATCCCTAATCACTACTTCATCATCCCTAATCACTCCCTCTTTATCCCTCATCATCTCTAATCACTCCCTCATTGACCCTTACCATTGATCATAATTTATAATCACTCCCTCATTGCCCCTCACCATCCCTCATGATGCAAAGACCTATTGCATACTCTACTTGTCCAAGTTCTCTACCCATATCCACCTAGCTTTCACTTTATCTTTTCATGCTTGATCTATGTCTTTGGACCCTGCATACATTTCAAAATCACATCTATATTTATTCATTTAATTTATTCTCCACCATTCTTCGGATGGTCTCACTAAACTCTTCATTCTATTCTCGTTACTCAATGCATTCAATCTCTCTTACTTTTAGACTATCCCCCTTACTAGTCTTTATGATTTATAACAACTTAGATCAAATCTTGTCTCTGGTTCCTTAGGATTTAATAGGGCTTTGACAAACTTCCTTCCACTCCTTTGAGTTTTCTCTAACTTCTTCTCAACCTTACTTAACTTCTCAACACAATCCTCATATCATACACTACTTCTTACTTTGTCATAGACTCTTCTTTTATGAACTCAAATCATCAAATCAACCTCATTTATGGATACCCTGTAACATATCTCATCTCTTCAAATAGTTCTAAGCTTTAGTTCAACTATTTAATAACTTCTTTTGGCTCTTAAATTTTGAAATGTCATTCATATACATATACATATACATATACATATACATATACACATACATATATATAAGTTTTAATTTATGAAAGTATAATTTTTCATTATCTAAATGTAGTAGTAATGGTTTAAATTAAAAATAAAACAATGATGATATTATAATACATTTTAAAAGATACTTATAATTATTAGTAAAAATGAATGCTTAAAATTATAAGATTTTATATTTATATTAGGGAGGCTTTATATGATCACATTATTGAGAAAACAATAGCACGTATGTATAGTATAAATTCAAATAATATGTATGCATTATATAATGTATTATACAATGCATAAGCGTTATTTTGTAATAAGACCAAAACCATATCCACAAGCATGTGAGAGTTACACGTGAAGGAAAATTTGGCCAGAAGCTTATATTTACTACTCTAAATGTGAAGTATAAGTTTACATTTATATTGTTACATTTATTTTCATATACTTTAAATTTATTTTAGTAAATACAAGAAATTAGGATCACTCAACATCTGATAGAGTTGGTATCATAGTTACACACCTTATGACATGGAAAATATTTTTTTCAAACTCTAATTAGGTCAATACATAAGTATTTTTAGGGTCTAAGTATTAAACCTAGGGATTTCAAAACATAACTTTTGTAATTGATATCCAATTTTGATAAATATATAGTCATTTTTTAGGTTTAGGTGCCTTCCAAATTTATTTTTAACATTTCTAGGAGTCTTAAGTTTGTCAAAATTGAATTTTTCAAACCACTCACTTTAAAATTGATGCAAAGTGGAGTGATTAGGGCAGAATAGGTCACATTGATGACATGCACACATCAAACAACCACTTTGTATTAATTTCAATTGTTCATCATCCCTCTCTCATCCTTGATCACTTCTTAATCAGTCTTTATCACCCCTAATCACTCTCTCATCATTCTTCATTATCCCTAATCAGTCCCTCATTGACCCTCACTATCCCTAGTCATCTCTAATCACTCCCTCATGATCCTTGATTACTCCCTCATTGACCCTCACTATGCCTCATCATCCCTAATCACTCACTCCTTATCCCTCCCCATCCCTCATCACTCCCTCATTAAACTTCACCATCCCTCATCATATTTAATCACTCCCTCATTGTCCGTAATCACTCCCTCATTGGCCTTTACCATCCCTAATCACTACTTCATCATCCCTAATCACTCCCTCTTTATCCCTCATCATCTCTAATCACTCCCTCATTGACCCTTACCATTGATCATAATTTATAATCACTCCCTCATTGCCCCTCACCATCCCTCATGATGCAAAGACCTATTGCATACTCTACTTGTCCAAGTTCTCTACCCATATCCACCTAGCTTTCACTTTATCTTTTCATGCTTGATCTATGTCTTTGGACCCTGCATACATTTCAAAATCACATCTATATTTATTCATTTAATTTATTCTCCACCATTCTTCGGATGGTCTCACTAAACTCTTCATTCTATTCTCGTTACTCAATGCATTCAATCTCTCTTACTTTTAGACTATCCCCCTTACTAGTCTTTATGATTTATAACAACTTAGATCAAATCTTGTCTCTGGTTCCTTAGGATTTAATAGGGCTTTGACAAACTTCCTTCCACTCCTTTGAGTTTTCTCTAACTTCTTCTCAACCTTACTTAACTTCTCAACACAATCCTCATATCATACACTACTTCTTACTTTGTCATAGACTCTTCTTTTATGAACTCAAATCATCAAATCAACCTCATTTATGGATACCCTGTAACATATCTCATCTCTTCAAATAGTTCTAAGCTTTAGTTCAACTATTTAATAACTTATTTTGGCTCTTAAATTTTGAAATGTCATTCATATACATATACATATACATATACATATACATATACATATACATATACACATACATATATATAAGTTTTAATTTATGAAAGTATAATTTTTCATTATCTAAATGTAGTAGTAATGGTTTAAATTAAAAATAAAACAATGATGATATTATAATACATTTTAAAAGATACTTATAATTATTAGTAAAAATGAATGCTTAAAATTATAAGATTTTATATTTATATTAGGGAGGCTTTATATGATCACATTATTGAGAAAACAATAGCACGTATGTATAGTATAAATTCAAATAATATGTATGCATTATATAATGTATTATACAATGCATAAGCGTTATTTTGTAATAAGACCAAAACCATATCCACAAGCATGTGAGAGTTACACGTGAAGGAAAATTTGGCCAGAAGCTTATATTTACTACTCTAAATGTGAAGTATAAGTTTACATTTATATTGTTACATTTATTTTCATATACTTTAAATTTATTTTAGTAAATACAAGAAATTAGGATCACTCAACATCTGATAGAGTTGGTATCATAGTTACACACCTTATGACATGGAAAATATTTTTTTCAAACTCTAATTAGGTCAATACATAAGTATTTTCAGGGTCTAAGTATTAAACCTAGGGATTTCAAAACATAACTTTTGTAATTGATATCCAATTTTGATAAATATATAGTCATTTTTTAGGTTTAGGTGCCTTCCAAATTTATTTTTAACATTTCTAGGAGTCTTAAGTTTGTCAAAATTGAATTTTTCAAACCACTCACTTTAAAATTGATGCAAAGTGGAGTGATTAGGGCAGAATAGGTCACATTGATGACATGCACACATCAAACAACCACTTTGTATTAATTTCAATTGTTCATCATCCCTCTCTCATCCTTGATCACTTCTTAATCAGTCTTTATCACCCCTAATCACTCTCTCATCATTCTTCATTATCCCTAATCAGTCCCTCATTGACCCTCACTATCCCTAGTCATCTCTAATCACTCCCTCATGATCCTTGATTACTCCCTCATTGACCCTCACTATGCCTCATCATCCCTAATCACTCACTCCTTATCCCTCCCCATCCCTCATCACTCCCTCATTGAACTTCACCATCCCTCATCATATTTAATCACTCCCTCATTGTCCGTAATCACTCCCTCATTGGCCTTTACCATCCCTAATCACTACTTCATCATCCCTAATCACGCCCTCTTTATCCCTCATCATCTCTAATCACTCCCTCATTGACCCTTACCATTGATCATAATTTATAATCACTCCCTCATTGCCCCTCACCATCCCTCATGATGCAAAGACCTATTGCATACTCTACTTGTCCAAGTTCTCTACCCATATCCACCTAGCTTTCACTTTATCTTTTCATGCTTGATCTATGTCTTTGGACCCTGCATACATTTCAAAATCACATCTATATTTATTCATTTAATTTATTCTCCACCATTCTTCGGATGGTCTCACTAAACTCTTCATTCTATTCTCCTTACTCAATGCATTCAATCTCTCTTACTTTTAGACTATCCCCCTTACTAGTCTTTATGATTTATAACAACTTAGATCAAATCTTGTCTCTGGTTCCTTAGGATTTAATAGGGCTTTGACAAACTTCCTTCCACTCCTTTGAGTTTTCTCTAACTTCTTCTCAACCTTACTTAACTTCTCAACACAATCCTCATATCATACACTACTTCTTACTTTGTCATAGACTCTTCTTTTATGAACTCAAATCATCAAATCAACCTCATTTATGGATACCCTGTAACATATCTCATCTCTTCAAATAGTTCTAAGCTTTAGTTCAACTATTTAATAACTTCTTTTGGCTCTTAAATTTTGAAATGTCATTCATATACATATACATATACATATACATATACATATACACATACATATATATAAGTTTTAATTTATGAAAGTATAATTTTTCATTATCTAAATGTAGTAGTAATGGTTTAAATTAAAAATAAAACAATGATGATATTATAATACATTTTAAAAGATACTTATAATTATTAGTAAAAATGAATGCTTAAAATTATAAGATTTTATATTTATATTAGGGAGGCTTTATATGAGTTTTACAAATTCATATTTAGAAGCCTCTTTAATTAAGATAAGATCTTAATTTGTTAAGATAATATAATTAATGTAAATATAAATAAATATCATATAAAATATTTGCATATACATTTTTAATAAATATATTGTATGGATACTTTTTATTTTATCAAATATTATAGACTGAATTTTTAATATATAAAATTATATAATAATTTATCAAACACTATTCTATAATAAAATTTTAACTTAATTTAAAATTTTATAATAAATTTTTAATTTAATTTAAAATTAGTAAATTAATTTAATATTTTATAACATTTGAATAATTTTTTGATAAACTTTAATTTCATCTCATAATTGATAAAAGTAGATTGTTAAGCCTTAGTTTCTACATAAAAAATGAAATTAGATATTAAAAATTTGCTTTCACATGAATATTGGTAAACCTACCACCACAACAAAAGTTTAAAATATTCTTGTGACTTCACTCCAAAGTATAGTTGAATAGAATAAATTGTTAAGCTTTACTTTCTACCCAAAAAAATAATAATTATAAAATATTAAAACTTTGTTTTTACATAATATCCAAAATCAATTAGGCTAGAATGAAGATGAAAAAAACTACCCAAACCCAACTAAACTAAAAGAAAAAATGAATGAAATATAAATAATATTTAAAGTTATTTAAGTTAGATATATAAAAAAATCTTTGATTAAAATAAGATGTTAATTCTAAAATGAAATTAGACATTAAAAATTTACTTTTACATGAATATTTGTAAACCTATTACGACAACAAAATTTTAAAATATTCTTATTACTTCACCTCAAAATAGAATTGAATGGATTATTAAAACCTTACTTTTTATTTTTTTTAAATACAACAAAATATTAAAACTTTATTTACACGTCATATTTAATATTATTATCATTATAAATATTTTTATAAAAATATTATTAAAACATATTAATATCATTATTATTAATTAAAAAATAATAATACATCAATAATTATGATAATAAAATGTCTAACTAATATTTACGACTTATATTCTACGCCAAAAACTTAAATCAATCCAAAGGGGAAAAACAAAACATAAAACAAAACCAAAACCAATCTCCACAACCAACAACACAAAAAAAAAAAAAAAAAAAAAAAAAAAAAAAAAAAAAAAACCACCACCGATTACTTTAAATGACCAAAAAAAAAAATAATAATGAAAAAGTTGAGAAAATCGTACCTTACTATAATTGTGTGTGCTCAAATATCATTTTTCAAACGTGTGTTTCCTTTGCAAAACCAACCGTGGAGATGTGGTGGATATTTTGGTTTATGCAAAAACCAAATGGCAATGGGAATGATAATGTGTTCGTGTCCTCTTTGTTGTTTATGTGAAAATGATTATAATTGTGTTTTATATATGATCATTGGACACTTCTTTTCCATTTAAAAAAATATGGAAAAGATAATGATATTAATTTTTATGGAAGGTTAAAATTGGTTTATGAAATTGAAAATTACAATGTAAAGTATAGAATAGAGAATATAAAAGTAATTTTGACAAGATTAATAATTAAATAGAATGTGTAAGAAAGAAAATATGTGAAACTAAATTATGTTTTTTGATGTTTCAACGATCTTATCATATTTACAATTATATTATATGATTTTTACATAATTTTGAAAAAGAAACAAAGTTCAAAATAAGAAATAATTTTATGGGTACATGTCATTGTAGAAGTAAAATTTCTAACCAAATGTTAGTGAAGATTAAACATCTCTCGAAAGAAGAGAGCCAAGCATATATGATCTTGTAAGACATGAAGTTATCGAGATAATTTTGTGAGTCTATGAAGAGACAAAATAATATCCCTTTGATCTAATGGTAAAAAGAATATTTAAACACAAAATGATCCTCGGTTTCAAGCTCAAAAGAAACAAATTGAAAATTATGATGTACTTAAAGAATATGGTGATATGTCTCAATATAGAAGTGGTATGAACAAACTCTAAAATCTGCCATTGAAACCCTCAAACTACAAGAAAATTGGACCCAAGTATGGTATGGAGGTTGGATGAGCTCAAAGTGAAGATATATACTATAGTAATGTTGAATCTTTGAAGAAAGATATTGACAAGGCTCTAGCCATTTTGACTGAAGGTAAGCTCTATAGATATCATCTCTAATAGCCCTATTTATCTATTTTTGTATAAATCTATTGCATCACTTATAAAAATATGTAGATGGACTTTGTCGATGTCAATACATATAAGCCTAGTATCTTAGAGCAAAAACATTGGCATACCAACCAAATTTGATCCCACTTTGTGCAATTTATATAGAGGGTTTTAATGCTTGAAATGGTTACTTAAAGAGATCAACTGAAGAGTTGGTCATCCATCTAAGCTTGTGTATCATAGTCACAACATCAAATATCACAATAGTAATGAGTGGGGTTGTACCAAATTTGAAAAAAATAATGTCTTGAGGGATTGATCCTTTAGCATAAAGATGATTTCATAACATAGAGGTAAGTGCCCTTTCAAATAAACTTCAATCTAATTTCCTAAAGTAAGGTCCCCATATTTCAAATCTATATATAAGAATAAGTGTAATAAGTGAGTGGAAGAGGTTAATTTTTCTCTAGATGTCATGAAACTAGAGCCAAAAGCATTGTTTTTCAAGAGTGGTGATGGAAACATACCCTTGGCTTAGTTTGAACTCATTAGTTGGTGACAAACTAAAATGAGGCCCCCAAAAAATGATCTTTCGACATACATATGAAGAGACCATATCAACCCATTGATATTTATATGTAAGGAAAACATTTTTGGCATTATGCTTTAAGGTGTTAAAACCCATCCATTTTGTTTTCTAATTATTTACCTGAAGACCATATGTTTCATAAAAGAATGCTAAGATATGTAATTCTCTTTGGAAACCTTCCTCTGAGTGGGACACCAAAATGATGTCATCTACAAATAGAAAAATAACTATACAAACTTTATACAACAAATAAGCATATGTGCCTAAACAATTTAATATGCTTTTATGAAGTTAATCTATGTGTAGACCAAAAAGTATAGGGGAGAGTGGACAACCTACTTAACCCCAACGATGTTTCAAACCCCCTCTGGAGATTTTTTTTTTTTGGGGTCACTATTATGTATCTCACCATGAAATTGGCATGGCCTCTTTATTACATCGATAGGCATAACCTACAATGGTAGTCAAGGGTGGTGGTCATGGAAAGTAATAGTGTGAGGTATTAATATAAGTGGATGATCTTAAATTTGACTTCCATTTAACCATCATAAGGTAGTTTTTATTATTTTTCAGAGAAGGTGATTGAAAAATCACAATAATTAGGAATACCTTGGAGTTTGGATCCCATTTATTTTTCCAAAAATATTTTTTTAAGATTGACATAGTGGTATAATAAGATTGAGATTACTAATCCCCAACCAAGAAAAATGTTTCAGATAAGGTGATGGAGACATTAATTAATTGGGAACTTTCAAGGGACAAAACTATGTGTCAAATCCAAGATAAGCACATTGAAATTATTAGATCTCAACATTTTCTACATACATGAATTTAAGATATCTATATTGATTAAGATGTTTTTGAATAAAATGTTATGGTCTCTAATAAAAAATTGGTATAATTATGGTCTTAATATAAATTTATTTAATAATTATTATGTGTTGGAATTGATATTGAATTATTATTATTATTATTATTATTATTATTATTATTATTATTATTATTATTATTATTATTATTATTATTATTATTATTATTATTATGCTAATAGGAGTAACTTGTAATGACAACCGAGGGTGGTGGTCGTGGACTGTAATAGTGTGAGATGTCAATAAATGGTAGAACTTAAATTTGACATCCATTTAACGATCATAGGGAAGTTTTTATTCTAACTTAGAAATGTTTCAGAGAAGGTGATGGATTCATTAATCAACTTGGAACCTTCAAAAGAAAAAATTATCTGCCAAATCAAGATAAACACATTAATATTAATACATCTTAATATTTTTTACATACATAAATTTAGGACATCTATCCTAGTTAATATGTTCAATTTTATGGTCTCTAATAAAAAATTAGAATAACTATGGTTTTGATAGAAATTGATTTAATAATTATTATAGGAGTTGGAATTGATATTCAATTGTTGATGTTTTTCATTAGATCTATTATTATTACACCAATATGTGTAACCTATAATGATAACCGAGGGAGTTAGTCATGGACTGTAATAGTGTGAGATATTAATAAAAATGATAGAACTTAAATTTGACATCCGTTTAACCCTAATAGGACATTTTTTCTTCTTGCTTGGAAAATGTAATCCAAAAATTGTGATATATTGGGCATACAGTGGAGATTAGAGATCTTTTTTACTCTACAAAAAGATTTCAAGACTGACACAATGGGATAACTATATTAAGTCCATATATTATTATTTAATGGGAAAAATTTAAAGAATGTGATGGATTCTTAATTAATATGAAACCCTTCAATAGACATAACTATGTGACAAATCCAACTACATAAGCACCTCAAGATTTATACATCTCAGCTTTTTTCAAGTAGACATATTTAGTATATTTGTACTACTTAAGTATTACAATGATATAATTATTTATAAGCATCAAACCTATGGTTAATGAGTTGGTGGTTTCAAAAAGCACAAAGCATAGTTGATAGAAGAATGTTCTTTTGTTTAAATGTGATCTCTATTAATATGATATAGCTAGATTATTATTATTATTATTATTATTATTATTATTATTATTATTATTATTATTATTATTATTATTATTATTATTATATTCAAATACTAAACCATTCATATTTATAATTATTCTAATATTGAGAGGTTTATATTAGATTTATAGATAAGGGAATGGGAGGAGAGATTGTAATCTTATGAGATATCGATATAAATGACAAAACTTCAATTTAATGTTCATTTGACCATATTTTTCTTCTTGCTTGTATAATACAATTAAATAATTTCAATATTATGGACATACATTATATTTTGAATTCCCTTTTTAAAATTTAGAAATATTTTTTGAGGTTGAAGTAGTAGTGCAATTAGATTGAGGCCATCTATCACCAATCAATAGAGAAATTTTTAATAAGGTGACAGGGTCGTTAATCAATGTATAAAACTTTGATAAGGAAATTACTTAGATAGATAAATTTAATTCATAGAAATAGACAAAAAATATATAAATATCAACAATAGATAAACAACAAGATATCAGAATAATAAGAGCATAATAGACTAGATCCATAAAAAAATTAATAGCAGAAAAGAATACTAGAAATATATGACTAAGCCACATCAAGGGGATAACCTCCATATAATTGCCTTAAGAATGTAATTCATAATATGATGATCTAATAATAACCACTATCTCCTATATCTATTTAACTAAGGTTATGGATATTCCATAGGTTTACATTGATAAAAATATGAAGATATATAAATTATCATATGAGTAATTAAAAGGTTATGTTAGCCACAAGTTTATTACGCATATCCCAATACACACTAGTGGTTAAAGGGTAACATGATCCTCTTCTTAAAACCAATGTTTTTATCATCATTAATTTTCTTATATGGTTCCAATCGTACAAAAATCTAATCTCCTACTTCAAAATGTCTTTTTATATGTTGTTGGTATGCTTGCTACTTCATTTGATTTTGTCTTATTTCCAAATTATCTTTGAGACTATAAAGTATTTCTTGCTAGTGTCAAATATGATCATAAACTTCTTTAAACTTCATTTGAATGCTTGCAGATGAGGTGGTTTGATGTAGAAAAAATAGGCTAACCTTTTAGAGGCCATAACTTTTGACCCGTAGCTTCGTTTGAGCTATTTCACATGCCAAAACGACTGTATCAAAAAGTACATTACTATCACTACAAAATACTACCTACCTAGGAATGTTTTCAATATTTTTAAGAGGCCATACGTGATCATCTGAGTGTCTAAAATTGTGATTTAATGATTTTTTAGGTTTTTTCTATTTTTAGAAATTGTATATTTTTAGAACTAGACATCAAATTTAGTTGAATTTCATCCCATAGTCTAATTATAGTGTTTAAGATATTTTGAGAGATTTTTGGGATATTTTTGGAGTTTTTTAAAATAGGCATTTTTTTTAGATTTTAGTATTTTTCAAATTTCGCATGCAAACTCTAATTTCTAAGTTTAGGCTTATTTAAGCATGGTTTAGTTTTGTAATTATTTCATGAAATCAATACAATTCAATTCTAAGTATTTTTTCAAGATATTGGCCTATTAATAATTTTATTATTCTTGTTAGTTTTTAGGTTCATCGTCTAGTATCAGAGCAAGTTCAAATCTTGGAGTAAAGAATGGTAAGAGGATGAGGAGGTATGACACAAATGAACTGAAATATACAAGACCTATAAAGGCAAGTTTAACAATTAATAGAGGTTATCACCAATCAAGAATACAAGGTGGTGATGAGGAAGACACAGATCATGATGAAAAAGTTCAACAAGAACAACCACCATCGATGGAAGAGAGGATGGTTTGGGCTTTAGAAGGAAAAAATGAAGGAATCAAGGTTGATGTTCTAGATTATGGAGGTAGTTTAAAACTAGAGGAGTTGTTAGATTGGATGAATAGCATTGAGAATTTCTTTGAGTGGAAGACTATGAGAGGAGATAAGAAGGTAAAGTTTGCATGCACAAAATTGAAAGGTCATGCGATGATTTGGTGGGATCACCTATAGAAAGAGAGATAGAGAAAAGGTAAAAAGAAGATTAATTCATGGAAAAATATGGAGAAGAAGCTAAGGGAGAACTTTCTT
Source organism: Torreya grandis (assembly GCA_037957365.1). Taxonomy (NCBI): domain Eukaryota; kingdom Viridiplantae; phylum Streptophyta; class Pinopsida; order Cupressales; family Taxaceae; genus Torreya; species Torreya grandis. Next base: position 3,427,762 of record JARHVA010001392.1, on the reverse strand, counting down.
CTTGTAAATTATGCACAAACCCTATATAGAATATTTTAGAATTTGAGGCAAAAAGATCACAACATATAAGAGTATACAGGTGAATTTTATAAACTTTCCATATGAGTGGAGAATGATGAAACATAAGAGAAAATGGTTGTAAGGTATGTAAATGGTTTGAAATTTTCTATTCAAGATGAATTAGGCATGCATAGAATACTTAACATGGAGGAGGCTTATCAATTATCTTTGAAGGTAGAAGAAAAACAAAATAGATAGAATTTCATAAGGACATCTATTGGTCCAAGAAGAGGCAAATCCCCTCCAATAAAGGGATAAGGTGGGATTTATACCACCAAAGGTGGCTTTACTTCCAATAAAGGTGAATCATCACATGGTGTAAAAAGGCAAGATGATAATAGGCAAGGGTTTTAATACTAATAAAGAGGAAGATGATTTCAAAGAGGATGAGGTTATGGTGGTGCTAGAAGATGGTTTCTAAATCAATGCAGATCTTATGTATGTTATAGATGTGGAGAAGAAGGGAAAATAGAATTTGAGTGTCCAAACTATCAAGATCAAGAAAAAAGGCAAGAAGATCTCTCAAGAGTAAATCTAGTTAAGGCTAAAATAGAAGAGAAAAATACTGAAGTTGCACTAGCAGATGTTGGAGAGAATCTCATGATGAGAAGAACCATGATTTCTCTAAGGAATGATCAAGTGTAGAATAAAGAAGGTGGTGATGCATGGTTGTAATCAAATATTTTTCAAACAAGATGTACTTCAGGTGGAAAGGTATGCAAAATAATTATAGATGGTGGTAGTTGTGAAAATATGGTTTCTAAAGAAATGATTGACAAACTAAATCTGTGATGTAAAAATCATCCTAACCCTTACTGGATTTCATGGTTTAAGAAAGGGAATGAGGTTACAGTAGATAAAAGGTGATTAATCAAATTTTCTATAGGAAAAATGTATAATAGTGAAATATGGTGTGATGTTATTATGATGGATGCATGTCATGTGTTATTAGGGAGACCATGGAAATTTGACAAAAAAGTAGTTCATGATGAAGCAAAAAACACATACACTTTTTGGAAAGGTGGTACAAAGGTAGTTTTGTTACCACTTAAAGATTAAGAGAAGATAGAAAGCATGCTTTGTACTAAATAATTTATCCAAGATATAAAGGTAGCAAGTTACTATTATGCACTAGTAGCAAAGAATGAAGAAACAAAAATGGTGTCAGTACCAATAAAAGCAGAAAAAGTGTTGAAATAATATCCATATCTTATCCCTGATGAGTTACCAAATGGTTTGCCATCGAAGAGAGATATTCAACATCACATTGATTTTATTCTAGGATCAACTCTACCCAATCAAGCAGCTTATAGGATGAGTCCAACATAACATGTAGAATTAAATAAATAGGTTACTAAATTGTTAAGGAAGAAAGTGATAAGGGAGATTATGACTCAATGTGAAACACCATCATTACTAACTACAAATAAAGATAAAGGGTGGAGAATGTGTGTGGATAGTAGAGCAATTAATAAAATTACAATAAATTATAGATTTCCTATACTTCATTTCAATGATATGATAGATGTGCTTATAGAAGCAAAATATTTTTCCAAGATTTATTTGAGTAATTAAAATCATATTCAAATTCATGAAAGAGATGAGTGGAAAATTGTATTCAAGACTAGGGATGGCTTATATGAGTGGATGGTGATGCCATTTGGATTATCTAATGCACCTAGCACATTTATGAGGGTGATGAATACAGTGCTATGAGAATATATTGATAAGTTTGTGGTTGTTTATTTTGATGATATATTGATATTAAAAAAGACTAAATAAGAACACTTACAACATTTGAGAATGGTAATGGATTTGTTAATAAAAGAGTTGTATGCAAATTTGAAGAAGTGCAGGTTTATGCAAAATAGTTTACTATTTTTGGGATTTGTAGTTTCAAAAGATGGTGTAAAAATGGATGAAGAAAAGATAAAGGCAATTGTTAAGTGGCATATTTCAAAAGGAATTATAGAGGTAAGAAGTTTCCATGGTTTAGCAACTTTTCATAGAAAATTTATTAAAAAAATTAGTAGTATTGTAGCACCAATAACAGATTATATGAGAGGTAAGGAATTTGCATGGACTAGAGAAACCACAAAAAAAATTGAAGTTTTGAAGAATAAGATTATAGAAAGGCCAATTTTAGCATTACCAGATGTTAACAAAGTGTTTGAGGTTGATTGTAATGCTTCATTTGTGGGAATTGGTGTTGTATTGAGTCAAGAAGAAAAGCCAATAGCATATTTTAGTGATAAATTGAATGAGGTAAGGATAAAGTATTCTACTTATGATTTTAAACTTTATGCAATTGTACAAGCATTAAGACATTAGAGGAATTATCTGGTGCCTAAGAAGTTTATACTATTTACAGATCATGAGGATTTGAAGTATGTGAATACACAAAAGAAATTGAATAGTAGGCATGCAAAGTGGGTTTCTTTCTTTCAAAGGAATACTTTTGTGTTGAATCATAAATCAAGAAAATAGAATAAGGTATATGATGCATTGAGCAAGAGGGTAGTGTTATTAACTACTATGGTAAGTGAAGTAGTTAGATTTGAAGCTATTAAAGAATTATATGATATTGATCCATATTTTGGAAAGATAGTTGAGCAATGCATAAATCCATTAACAAGTGGGAAATATGATATTCATGATGAGTATCTTATACAAAAAGGTTATCTCTTCCAAGGGAAAAAATAATGCATTCCATTTGGGTCTCTATGAGACAATATAATAAAAGAATTACATTGTGGTGGTTTGGCTAGACATTTTGGTAAGATGAAGACAATAGATTTGGTGGAGGAAAAATATTTTTGGCCAAAGATGAAGAGAGATGTGACAAGGTATGTTTCAAGGTGAAAAATATGTCAAGTGGCTAAAGGACATACACAAAATACTAGACTTTACATGCCATTACTGGTTTGAACAGGACCATTGACAGATTTGAGTATGAACTTTGTGTTGGGATTGCCAAACACACAGAAAGGTAATGATTCAATTTTTTTTGTTGTAGATAGATTTTTTAAAAAGTTTCATTTCATTACATGTAAGAAAACCAATTATGCCACTAGAGTTGCAAAATTATTTTTTATAGATATTGTGAGATTGCATGGTGTTCCAAAAACTATTACTTTAGATAGGGACACAAAATTTCTAAGTCATTTTTGGAAGAAGATGGGTACTAAGATAAAATTAATTAGTGAATATCACCCACAAACATATGGACATATAAAATTTGTGAATAGGAGCTTGGGAAATTTATTGAGATGCATAGTGGGAAAGAAGCCAAAGCAGTGGGACTTGGCTCTACCACAAGCTAAGTTTGCATATAAAAGTTTAGTGAATAGATCAATAGGAAAGCCAAATTTTCTAATTATTTATGAAAGAAATCATAAGGGTAATTTAGATTTGGTACAATTACCAATTGTAGATTGAAATAGTGATGATGCAAAGGCATTTACAGTAGTTTCAAGGAGTAAGAAGAAAGATGTAAGAAAGTAATGAGAAATATAAAGTAACAGTGGGTGTTAGAAGAAGATCCAAAGTATTTGAAGGAGAGTTGGTAATGGTTTGCTTGAGGGAATAAATATTTTCAAAAGGCACATACAATAAGTTGAAATACAAGAAAATCAGACCATGCAAAATTGTGAAAAAAATCAATGATAACACATATGAGGTGAGTTGCCACAAAATTTTGATATATCTCCAATATTTAACATTTCATATTTATATGAATTCCATGGAGAATATGGTGAAGATGACGAGTATGAAAATGTAAATTGGGAGCAGCAAGTTTCAAAGAAAAAGAAAGAAAAAATAGTGCAGGTTTTGGATATGAAGATAGTGAGCACAAGGCAAGGGAATTATAACAAGTATTTGGTGCAGTGAGAAGGATTAAAACAAGAAGACTACACTTAGATTATAGAATAGGAGCTGAAGAAGACTGATAAAGATAAGTGGCAACAGTCTAATTAGGCCAACTCATAAGCACTGAGTTGTTTTTAACTAGAGGAGAATGATGCAAAAAAAATAGGCCAACCTTCCAGAGGCTATAACTTTTGACGCGTAACTCTGTTTGAGATCTTTCATGTGCCAAAATGGTTGTATCCAAAAGCAAGTTACTATCCCTAGGGTTCTACCTACCTAGGAATCTTTTTGATATTTTTTGGAGGCCATGCGTGATCATCTGAGGGTCTAAAATTATGATTTAATGATTTTTTTGGGTTTTTTCTATTTCTAAAAATTGTATATTTTTATAACCAAACATCAAATTTAGTTGAATTTCATCCCATTGTCTAATTATAGTGTTTAGGATATTTTGGAAGATTTTTGGAATATTTTGGGATTTTTTAAAAATAGTCAATTTTTTTTAGATTTTAGTTGTTGTTTTTTAAATTTTACATGTAAAATATAATTTCCAAGTTTAGGCTTATTTACGAATGGTTTGGGCTTGTAATTATTTCAAGAAATCAATACAAATCAGTTCTGAGTATTGTTTCAAGATCTTGGCCTATTGGTAATTTTCTTTTTCTTGTTAGTTTTCGGGTTCATTATGGTTGATGGTGGTCGTCACCCATACAATAAATAAAATGGATACATTTTATATGGAGTATGGAGATAAGTAATATATAACCATTTTTCTATTGGAATCCATTGAACCCATCTCTCTCATTTGTCTCAAGAGAAACATTGGAGATGAATGAACCTCCAATAAAATTTTAACCCCTTAGATTTTCCATTAGATAAAATATGATATGAAAATATATGAGCCAATTGAGTATCCAATTTATAAAATAAATTAGTTTGAAAATTATTGGTGAATAAAGGATCATGATCACTTATATGTTCTTTGGTATCCCCTGTAGCTTTTGAGATGTATCCATAAAAGTTAATGTTCATGTATTTTATATGAAAGGATGTGACAAGGGAAAAAATGGGAATTTTTAGTGAGTTTATCCATGGCATCTGTAATTATAATTTCCCTTAAAATTTCAAAAACCTTATGATGAAATCCATCGAACCCTATTCCCCCTTTTTCCTAGGAATAAATAATGGTTGTAGAAGACCCATGGTCTTAATTGTTTCACCCTTATTTTTTTAGCACACCATGTATTCTGACATTATTTTTTGGGTTTCCCCTTTCAACACTTGATAAAATAATTCTTTTTTTATTTTATGATAATTCTTCAATAATCCTTAGTTCCCACCAACTGGTGAAACATGTATCTCTATAATAATCTGCTACTTAAAGGTTGGTTCTTGTACAAGTATACTTAGGTGGTCTTTAGAATTAGAAACAAGTGGCACCCGAAAAAATAAAATAACAATAATATAAAACCAAATATCCAAAATCCATATATTCCACTATAAATATATTGAAAACATAGGTATGGTGAAAAAACATTCACTCAATAAAACCACCATATCACCAAGTTATAGTTTTGGCAAACTATCATTGTCATAATAGCACCTACTAAAAAGAATGAGCATTAGATAATTAGTGAACAGTAATTTAAATATGATGTCCTAAATACAATTGCATATTTTTATTAATATTTAAAAAATATATTAAATATTAATTAAAATGGAACTTATTTATGAGCTCACGTGCCAAAGTTATGGCCTTTGCAAGTTGTATAGTAAAAAGACTTAGAGGAAAATTAAAAGTTGTTAGTTTTAAGTTGGGATGTATATATAGATAGATTCATGTTGTACTAATTATTTGGAAAAATTATTAGTTTTTAATCACAAAAGAATAATATAGAAATACTTTTTAGGTCTGACAGGTTTTCATGAAAAATAAATGCAAATTTGTCATAGCTAGGATGACACGATAAATTATGGTCTAAGTGTCAATTTAAAGTGAATAAAATTCTATGAAATTTTTATCCAATATTCTAGACATGATGGTTAGGTTAGAATTACTCTAATGAGATCTAAAATTTACATATATAAGTAGGGTTCTTAAATACAACTCTCATTTCATAGTTGACAAAACTTAAGATGATCGTAAGGGGTCAAGGTGGCAAATACAAGTTGGATGTGATGACTAAAAATTAGAATATATAGTGTCTGAAGAGCCAAATAAGGATCTATGTTTGAATACAAAGGGGACCAGACTATGAAGGTTACAAAAGGTCATGAAGGCCATAGGCCTACCTTTAAAAAAATGACATCAATATATATATATATATATAAAGGGCTTATTGGAGTTTGAGCCCTAGGTTGTTATAGGGTCTAATTACAGTAACTTAGGGTATAAAATTGTTTCTAACTATTTTCACTTTTCACATTCAAAAGGAATAAGAAACTAAGATAAATGGTCTAGGGTTTGTACATACCCGGATGAAGTTTGCACACCGTTATCCAGACATTGTAGGGACTCCTCTTTGGCTGTGGAGGACAACACTTGTAGAAGAAAGACTTAAACAAAGAGATTGTTAGATGGGTATAAGGTGGACTGCCAAGCAAAAGCTCGGTCCTAGAAATGCAAAGACTTCTTTGAGGGATGACAGTCCACTTTTGATATAAGACAATGTTGCTAAAAAGAAATAATGAAAGACTAAACAAAAGAAATAAAGGTAATGCGTACCTATATTATGTTGTTTGCCTGTCACAGTCACCGACACCGATTAGTCTGTCGTCGTCGGTTGGTCTAAGGTTGTCGACATCAGTTAGTCTACCGATGTCGGTAGGGGAAATGGGCCTAGAGGCCGGCGTCGATCGGGGCAATGGCCTTAGACTGGTTCTGGACGGGTCTCTGGTTGATGGAATGGTCTATGGTAGTCTGCAAGTCTGATGGTTTGTGCAGGGTTTTACAGGGTAGAGAGTAAGGTCTGAGGAAGGAGTCAGGTAGGGGACAGGGTGTCAAAAAGAGTGAGAGTATGAAGAAGGCTTCTCAGCCTTCTCAAGAAGAGAATCAGGTCTGGTTTGGTTGATAGCCGGGTCTGGTTGATAATATGGCTTAGAAGCAATAAATAGAAAATTGATTATAAATACATTCTAAGCTACTGAAATGACATAAAAGAAGAATACTTATCTCTTTAGCAGAGAATCAGAAGTGTAGAAGCCATGTTGCTGATGCAGAAGACTCCCTACAAAGAGGTAGAGTGACTGATGCAGAGTCCCTATGGCCTATGATGCTTGGTGTGTATCTAGGAGAGAGAGAGGAAGAGAGGTCAAATTCTGGGTCTGTGATTGATTGATTAAGCGCTGTGATTTTAGCATCCAGGGGGAAGAGAATTCACCTTTGGGTTGTTTTAAGCGACCGACGTCGGTGATCCTGTCGGTGTCGGCTGACTAGTAATCGACGTTGGCAGCTAGAAGATGGGAAAAAAGGCTAAAAATAGCCTTTTACCTGTTCCTCCGTCTGCCGGGTTCAGTGGTCATTGGAAAATGGTCGAAGGTGGGTTTAATAGGCATGAGAGGGTTGAAATAGGTCATAAATTGGTCATAGGGTGATGGGAGGCATCCAAGGAGAGGTATCCAAGGTGGGGTGAGGTGTCATGGGTGATGTGTCAAGGGTGTTATTAATTTAAAATAGTTAATTTATTTTAAATTAATAATTGTGTGGGTTAGGAATGTGTTAGAAGTGGACCAAGGGGACCAAGGGGGGGAGTCAACCAAAGAAGTAGACACGATTTTGGTGTCTACATTTGCCCCTTTTTGTCTTGTTGGTTGTTCTGGACAAACTGCAAGACAAAAATTGGAGTAAGATGCCCCAAGTATGGGATGAAGTCTTTTTTGTCCTATTGGTTGTTCTGATGAACTACAAGACAAAAATAGGAGTCGATTGCCCTGATTATGGGATGAGGTATTCCCCCTCAAAGTAGGAGTCAAGGGAAGGGAACCTAAAATTGGGTGCTGATTTGATAGATAGATGATGGATATGGTGAAGTTTGAGTGTGAATGCTGCAATAGTTGAGATTGTGCACATACCCCTTCACGAGATGGTCAGGTCAAATTATCGCAAGTCAAAGGTCGAGAAGTGCCAAAATTGAAATAACCAGGCCCCAGCATTTTGTCATAGTTGATTGGGTTATTTGATCCAAGCTGTAGCTCCAATGGTCATCGTGTTCCAAGTATCTCAGGCTCAGGAAGTGCTCCTGGAAAACACAAAAATGTCACAAGTAGTGGGGATCAACTTGCTCACGATCCAATACTTGTGAGGGTCATAATGTGGTGTGTGAACAATTTTGCTAACCATTCGTGAGGTAGCATACATGCAATCAAAACAACTAAGGCAAAGTTGTCTTGGAAGTGTTCATGGTCGGAGGAGATAGTCATGATCTCCATGGTCATTGGTTGAGGTGAGTTGAGATAGTTGGTTGGTCCGTTAGATGGACGGATGAAGGAATGGCCGAGCTAACCTCAGAAGACCCCATGTCAACTGAGTGTTGCCTACATAGCCCTGGTCATTGGGGCCTCAGGCTGATGTAGTTCTCCCTAAAAGAGAGGAAGAGGGTCGGTTATGGATGTGGGTTGGATGAGGTCAAGTCATGGTCAAAGGTAAGATAGTTTGTCCATCAGGTAGATGAACAAATGGATGTGGCCGAGCTAACCCCAGAAGACATCATGTCGACTGAGTACTACCTACATAGCCCCAGTTTTAAGGGCCTTAGACCAATGTAGTTCAGGCTAAGAGGCAAAATGGTTGATAGAGTGGTTTGGTCATGATAAAGGTTTAACACTTCCCATATGTCTGAGGGTACGTGCTTGAAATGATGAGGGTAAGATGATGTTACAGCGTTTTCCATATTATGTGATGGTGTATTCTATAACATTGGTTGTGGTTTTTTCATCCCTAAAAATTTTCCATATTGGGTGATGGATGTATGCTAAAAATGAATTGAGTCTATTTATACTTCAGCAAGTAATGGTTTATGCTTGGTATAAATTGTGTGGTCGATAGTTTCCATGTGTATCGGTGTCCATAGAAACTATGTGAAATGGACTATGAGAACATTTTGTGGTCTAAAAAAGGTTTGGTTGGAAAATGATTTGGTTGAACGTGACCAAAGTGTGTAGGAAGTGAAAGGCATTGTGCCCTTTCATTGACAAGGACCATAATGATAGCATAGGGAGGGGGTTTTAGAAACAAAAGCCTCGTTCATGCATTATGTCGTTGACCATTGGTTGTGTTAGAGAGGTAATCGAATCACTTTGACATTAAAATGAGCTCGAAATCCCTTGAGTAGGTGATGTGATATGGTAGGATAGGGTAACCCCTTTTTAGTAGGGATAACTTTGCCCCTTTTAATAGGAGACCCTGAGAACGACTACAAGTCAAGTCCATGACCCTTTTTTTTCTTTTTTCTTTTTTTGGGTAGACTAATCAATGTGGGAAGTCTACGTAGGGATGTCATGTTGTTTTGCAGTCATATGTGAAGCTGATCGATGCGAGAAGCTTCTAAGAGAGTATTGTTTGTAGCAAGATTTTAGGGATAGCCATCCTTTGAGGGAGTGGTCTATATTTTTGCTTTATATATATTTTGAGGGCTTTGAATAGCTGTCCTTCAAGGGAGCAGTCTATTAGCTACAGTAATGATGATATAGCTATCCTTCGAGGGAGTAGTTTGCATTTAGAGTGTTATGACCTTTTGATATTTTGACATCCAAATTTACTTTTGACAGAATTATGAGTCATGGACAAGACTATAGAAGTTTACGGGCTCCCTTTTATTAGGACAAAGCATTCATACTTTATAAAAGGGTTACATAGGGTTTGTTTTAGGGGAATAGGGTTGAAAGAAATGAGGATTAAGAGGGTAGGGATTGCTCAAGGGATGAGCTCAAGTTAAATGTCAAGTGAACGAGTGCTCGACTAAGAGTAGAATGGTCGTAGATGCAAGGCATTAAGGGGCTCAAGTTTTGGTTGGCCTTCAAGGGAAGATAGATAATAAGTCCCTGACCCATACTTGTGCATTGTGATGTAAGGTATGAACCAATTGGGAGCAAACTTGCCTCGTTTACTTCTTTCCATATTGGTCACGTGTTGGTCGATGTTGGACATGAAGTTGGTTGATATGTTGTTGGCATGTTTGGTTGGTTGATATTTGCGCAAGGTCGATGTTTTTGATCGAGGCTTGGTCGGTTGATGTTTGGTCAATGTTTGGTTGAGGCTTGCTTGATGTTTGGTCGAGGCTTGGTTGATGCTTGGTCAAGGCTTGGTCGGTTGATGCTTGGTTGAGGTCGATGTTTAGTCAGTTGATATTTGGTTGAGGTTATGATAGTCAGGATAAAGTCAAATTCCCTTAGTCACTTATGTGACAAAGAGAATGTCTGATAGACTTAGTTTGAGAGGGCAAGATCTTGATCTTCCATGTTGGAGGTTGGAATCTCAGAATGACTGAAAGTGATGGAGGCAATGGTAGGTAATGATGTGACCAAAGCAGCTAGTGATTAGGGGTCTTCGGGTTGGACCTTCACTGCTTGTAAGGCTTTGATCAAAGTTAGACAATGCTGCAAAGAGTTTTGTATGAGGTCATACAAAGATGTCTTCACAGAGGTTGGGTGATGTTGTTTCACCATGGGGTCATTAATTGGGTTTGAATAAGTTGGTCAAGATGTGCCCAAAATTGAAATCTTGGGTTTTGGTTGTGGTGAGGGCTTGACAAATGGATATCTTTGAGGGAGAGAAACCTTCTCTTTCCCTTTATCCTACATGATTTGTGACCTATTGGCCACATTGATGGTGTTGATTTCAAATAATGGGGGTGAAGGTGATTAAGGGACCACAGTTTGATGATGGGCCCCCGATTTAGGTGAAGATGTTTGAGAGGCATGTGATGGTGTCGATGGTTTGGTTAAAGGGTGGTCAAGAGGATCCTTGGTGAGAAGGGTGTCCTTTTTGAAGTGTTTATGAATGACAGATTTAAGAGCATAGCAACGCTCAGTGTCATGTCCAAGTGTGCGATGATACGCACAAAATTTAGTGTCATTGAACCAAGATGGCCTTGATTCGAGAGTTGATAAATGTGATGGTGAAGAGGTTTGGGAGACATGAGACGGCGTTGGAGATTTATTGATAGTATCTTTAACAAGAGGGGTGTCTTTATTGATGAATTGGTGGATGGCAACCTTAAGGGCATAACAATTTTTAGTGTCATGCCCAGGTGTGCAATGATATTGGCAAATTTTAGTGTCATCAAACCAAGATGGTTTTGGTCTGAGAGGTTGAAATGGTTTGATAGGCAGAAGAGTGATGTTAGAGGATTTCAATAGTCAGTGTAATAGTAAGGTTTAAGAACCTACTAATGGGTCTGCACATTGTGTTGCAGTAAAAGTGGACAACTTTTGTTTAGACATTGTCGAGGGAGTGTTTCATACCATCTTTTTGTTTGGCAGTATGGCCAAACACGTAGATGACACTTTTGTGGTAGGAGGCATTGGATGTTTTGAAGGAGGTATGTTTTTTTTAGGTGTTGGTCGTAATGGAGGTGATTTATTTTTGTTGGGTGTCGAAGTAGGGAGCACTCCTATTAAGGTAGAAGGATGGGGGCCCAAAATGGAGGGCAATGATGATGGTGGGAGAAAAGTTCTCTGATGTGGTTTAGCAGCCTTCTTCGATTTAGTGCGAGGACTACTATTGTGGGGGGTCAAGTTCAAGTCTACCCTCATCGGATCTTCTTCAACTGAAGTAGGTGAGGTGGCGAGTTCCTCTCTTAGTGGAGAAGGGATTGGAGATTGTGGCTCTTCGAGAGGGCAGAGCGTAGGGATGGTGATGACTTCGGCATGTGGTTGAGGAATAGGGATAGTATGATCCCCCATTGATGATAGGAAGGATGAGGGTGAGGCTACCGATGTTGGTATGGTCAAGGCATCCTCCAATATAAGAGAGGTCAATGGAGAACTAACAGGAGAAGATGATTCGTCCACCTATGGAAGATGAATGGGAGAAGAAGATTCTTCCACCTGTGATGGACCAATGGGTGGGCTAACCTCTTTAGATTGTGAGAGAGGTTGGTTAGGCATAAGAGGTGAGACCGTGTTGACTGTGCGTATATTACGCTCTTGGGAGTCATCGGCCATGGTTCGCACGTTGTTTTGGCTAGGGGGATGGTTAGGGAATGGTTGTCTGAAGATGTCTATGTTTTGGTTAGGCGGCATGTTTGGGTTATCCAAGACAAGATCTCCCTTATCTAGCATGTCTTGGATAATGTTTTTAAAGGTTTTTCAGTTGTTTGTGTCATGACCTTTGACACGGTGATAATGACAGAAGTCATTTTCCCTGTACCATGCAGGGATAGTTTTTGAGGGGTCGAATTGGGGTGGTCAAATTTGAGGGAGATGGAGGACCCCCTGCATGACGAGTTTTGTTGGGGGATCAATCCAATAATAGATTACAATTGTGAAAGCAATAAACGCGGAATTAAATTAGATTGGCAAGTAATTAGAATGATAATAGCAAGAACAAGAGATACAAGAAACCACCTTGAAAACTTGTATTAACAAACTCTTTACAAAAGGAATACAATTGAAGAAAGCTTTTTTCTTCCACACCTCTCCTAGGTGTATAGATCTCTATTCCTCAAGAGCTTTCTCTCTCAAGAACAATCAACTCCAACAAGCCTGGATTGATTCAATTCTGTACTGTTCTTCTCATACAATGAATTCCAATAATTCACCCAACTACAATAATCTACTACAATAAGCTAGGAAGATCTAATTCTACATATAGAATTAGGAGACTTGAGCATGTACTTCCAACAAGAAATTAAGCCACTTGAACAAGGGCTCTAAAAATAGTATTTCCAATAATAGAGACGCGAGCTTGAGACTTCAACTCAAACTCATCATGCAAACACTCACTTCTGTCCACGGAAATAGCTTTCTGGACACGCAGGTAACCGACGTCGGTTTCTGCTGCTTGTCTGTGACCACCGTCGGCTGACCATCTGCCAACGTCGACGTCTCTGAAACTGCTTATAACCAACGTCGGTCACTCCTGACCGACGCCGGTGTCTGTGTAGACCCAAAACTGCTAAGTGTGCTCCTTGGTGAAGCTTTTAGCTCCACACCCTAACAATCTCCCACTTGGAGATAAACAGTTGCACCAGTACCTGTATAGCAACATCTTCTAGCTCTTCTATCTTCAACTCAATCATGAAGACCAACAGAAGTTGAATGAAGATTCAACTTCTCCTTTGTAACCGGCTTTGTTAGCATATCAGCAGGATTCCTATTTGTATGGATCTTCTCCAGCTTCAACTCACCATCTTCCAATACCTATCGTATGAAGTGATACCTTAGCTGTATGTGCTTTGTTCTTAAATGAAAGGCTAAATTCTTAGCCAAATGGATTGCACTCTGACTGTCACTATACAATTTTCAACTCTCATGCTCCCTACCAAGCTCATCCATAAACCGTGTCATCCATATCATCTCCTTGCTAGCTTCTGTGGCTGAAATATACTCTGCTTCTATAGTTGACAAGGCAACAACCTTCTGCAACTTAGATATCCAGCTAACCGCCATTCCACCTACAGTAAAAACATAACCTGTAGTGCTCCTCCTACCATCCAAATCACCTGCCATATCTGAATCTACATAACCATGTAGAGAATTATCTGAACCTCCATAGCACAAGTGCTTATTGCTGGTTCCTCTCAGATAGCTAAGGATCCACTGAACTGCTTTCCAATGTTCCTTACCTGGATTGGCCATATACTTACTTACCACTCCCATTGCTTGGGCAATATCCGGTCTAGTACACACCATTGCATACATCAAACTCCCTACTGTGGAAGAATATGGAACCTTACTCATGTACTCTACCTCATCATATGAATTAGGACATTGTTCTTTACTCAACTTAAAATGTCCAGCCAAAGGTGTGCTTACCGGTTTAGCATCCTGCATATTGAACCGTTTCAACACCTTGTCCACATAATCTTCTTGAGACAATATCAACCTGTGATTTTTCCTGTCTCTCTTAATGCTCATGCATAGGATTTTCTTTGATGCTCCCAAATCCTTCATAGCAAACATTTGAGCTAATTTCACCTTAAGCTCTGAGATATCCTGCATGTGAGATCCTGCAACCAGCATATCATCTACATACAACAATAGAATAATATATCTATCATTATCAAATCTCTTGAAATACACACAATGGTCTGATTGACACCTACTGTAGCCATGCTCAGTCATAAACCTGTCAAATTTTAAGTACCATTGCCTAGGAGCTTGCTTGAGGCCATACAAGCTTTTCTTCAATCTGCACACAAACTTCTCCTTACCCTTGACCTCGAATCCTTCTGGCTGTTCCATATAAATTTCCTCATCCAAATCTCCATAAAGAAATGCTATCTTAACATCTAGCTGCTCAAGATGCAAATCCTCAAAAGCAACCAAAGACAATACAACCCTTATTGAAGTCATTTTAACAATAGGAGAAAAAATCTCACCAAAGTCAATACCTGGCTTTTGTGTAAATCCTTTCACTACTAATCTGGCCTTATATCTCATCTGTCCATTCTCACCTTCCTTCAACCTGTAGGTCCATCTGTTCTTGAGTGTTCTCTTACCAGCTGGCAATTCAACCAAATCCCATGTTTGGTTCTCTCTTAAGGACTCCAACTCCTCAACCATGCCACGCTCCCACTGACTCTTGGACTCCACCTGTATTACTTCTTCAAAACTCTCTAGTTCTCCACCATCAGTTAGCAATAGATAAAATAAAGAAGGAGAATATCTAATTGGAGGCTCACTCACCCTTTCTAACCGCCTGATGGGTGTTTGAGACTCGTCCACAACACGCTGTCCACCCAAATTCTCTGACAGTGACCGACCTCGGTCACCTGCAGACCTATTACTGGCCGACATCAATTCTGCCTGACCGACCTCGGTACCTATACGGCCGACGTCGGTCTCTATATGGTCGACGCCAGTTTCTGTTCTATCGACGCCAGTTCCTAACCTGTCGACGTCGGTCTCTGTGTTTTCCTGTAAGTGATTATTTCTTTTTCCTATGAGCTCACCTTGGACTTTCACCTCATCCAATTCACCATTGCTCTGCTCAGATTGATTCAGCTTCCTTAGCTGATCACAATACATCACTCTTTCATTGAAAACAACATCACGGCTCCTGATTACCTTGTTAGTTTCTAGATTCCACAATCTGTAACCAAAATCATCTGAGCCATATCCAATAAATGTGCATCTCATAGACTTAGCATCTAGCTTCTTTCTATTTTCCTTATCTATGTGCACAAAGGCTTCACAATCAAAAACTTTGAGATATGAGAGATCAACCTTTTTACCTATCCATGCCTCTTCTGGAATACCACCATCCATCGCTGTAGAGGGTCCTCTGTTAATCAGGTGTACTGCAGTGTCAACAACTTGTGCCCAAAACTGTAAGGGCAAACCGGCATGCAATCTCATACATCTTGCATGCTCCATTATTGTCTTGTTCATTGTTTCAGCAATACCATTCTGCTGAGGTGTCTTTGGAACCATCCTTTGCCTACAGATTCCATGCACGTAACAATAATCTCTAAACTTATGACTGCAAAACTCACCACCATTGTCTGATCTCAGGCACTTTAATCTTTTACCTATTTCATTCTCAACCATAGCTTTCCAATTCTTAAAAGTATCAAATACATCAGATTTTCTTCTAATACAGTAGATCCATACCTTCCTTGTAGCATCATCTATGAAAGATACATAGTGTTGTGATCCTTCAATGGAAGCAACCTGAGCCGGTCCCCACACGTCTGTGTGAACAAGCTCCAACTTGTGCCTCTTCTTAGTAGACCCAGTTTTGAGAAAACTAACCCTTTTCTATTTTCCAAATACACAGTGCTCACAAAACTCTAGATCTATGCCTTTTAAATCTGAAAGCATACCTTTGGACTTAAGAATTGACATCCCCTTCTCACTCATGTGGCCAAGCCTTAGTGCCACAATTTAGCATCTACATCTGAAGTAGATAATACAGAAGGAGATTTGTTAGTAACACAATTACACAAATAGAGAGTACCTTCTCTCTTACCTCTGGCCATAACAAGTGCACCCTTGGTCACCTTCCAAGATTTTGCTGTGAGATTTATTATACAACCCTCATCCCCTAACTTTCCTGCAGAAATCAAATTTCTCTTCAAGCTAGGAACATGCATCACATCTCTCAACACCCATCTATTGTTATTCTGCATCTTCAGCTGCACTTTACCTTTGCCAATTATTTTACAGGGCTCATCATCTCCTAGATACACTATTCCAAAATCTCCATGGATATAGTCACTGAAATATTCCCTGTTAGGAGTAGCATGAAAAGATGCACCAGAATCTAATACCCAAGATTCTATATTATCATGCAGAGAGAAAATTAAAGCATCTTGTGTAATACCTGCAATCTTGGCTTCTTCCTTTCCTTCATGCTGATTGTCCTCCTTAGGTTTTGACCAACAATCTCTGCTTATGTGCCCCATCTTTCTACAATTCCAGCATTGTGGCCTTCTGCCATTTCTGGATTTAGATCTGCCTTTCCCCTTTGACTTGGATCTTGATCTGCCTTTCTTGCTCTTCTCTTTTTGCCTTCCCCTGCTCTCAAAACTTAAAGCATTCCCAGATGCCTCTTCTGTGCTTTTCCTGCGTATTTCCTCATTCAAGATAACACTAACAACATCTTCTACTTTCAAAATATTTGATGCAGATGCAGTATTACTTACTGCCATTACTAAGCCATGCCAGCTTTCAGGCAAAGAACATAATATCAAAAGAGCTTTTATTTCATCATCAAACACTATATTCACTAAACTTAATTGATTCACAATACCATTGAAATCATTTAGATGAGTAGAAACAGATCCACCTTCATTCATATGCAAATTAAATAACTGCTTCATAAAATATACCTTATTGGAAGCTGAGGGTTTTTCATACAAATTTGCTAACATAGTCATCAACTCTACCATGGACTTTGCCTGTGATAAATTGGATATCACAGTGGATGCTAGACTCAGTCTTATAGACCCCAGAGCCTTTCTGTCAAGAACTTCCCATTCTTCATCCTCCATGTCTTTGGGCTTCTTTGCAACCCCACCTAATGGTAAGTAGAGATCTTTCTGATACAGATAATCCTCTATCTGCATTCTCCAATGTTGGTAATTTTTGCCATTGAACTTTTCCATTCTCAATTTACTTTCATCTGCCATTATTTCTCCCACTCAAATAGAAATCCCTACAGAAACCCCTGTGAGAACCTGTAATCAATACACACTACACAGATCTGAACCACCTGTTAGTGAACCAGGGCTTTGATACCAATTATTGGATATGATGCTCTGAACCTATAACCAAGGCTCTGATACCACTTGTTGGATATCAAGCTCTGAACCTGCAACCAAGGCTCTGATACCACTTGTTGGGGATCAATCCAATAATAGATTACAATTGTGAAAGCAATAAATGTGAAATTAAATCAGATTGGCAAGTAATTAGAATGATAATAGCAAGAACAAGAGATACAAGAAACCACCCTGAAAACTTGTATTAACAAACTCTTTACAAAAGGAATACAATTGAAGAAAGCTTCTTTCTTCCACACCTCTCCTAGATGTATAGATCTCTCACTAGATCTCTATTCCTCAAGAGCTCTCTCTCTCAAGAACAATCAACTCCAACAAGCCTGGATTGATTCAATTCTGTACTGTTCTTCTCATATAATGAATTCCAATAATTCACCCAACTACAATAATCTACTATAATAAGCTAGGAAGATCTAATTCTACATATAGAATTAGGAGACTTGAGCATGTACTTTCAACAAGCAGTTAAGCCACTTGAACAAGGGCTCTAAAAATAGTATTGCTAATAATAGAGATGCGAGCTTGAGACTACAACTCAAACTCATCATGCAAACACTCACTTCTGTCCATGGAAATAGCTTTCTGGACACGCAGGTAACCGACGTCGGTTCCTACTGCTTGTCTGTGACCACCGTCGGCCGACCATCTGCCGACTTCGGCGTCTCTGCAACTGCTTATGACCGACGTCGGTCACTCTTGACCGATGTTGGTGTCTGTGTAGACCTTAAACTGCTAAGTGTGCTCCTTGGTGAAGCTTTTAGCTCCACACCCTATCAAGTTTTTCCAACACGTCAGCATATGATTCTCCAATTGGAGTGTACTGATGCTGTATATACCGTTGTTGGAATTGTTTTGTTATGCTTTGTGATGTGGAAGGTTGAGATTGATTGGTTATGGTTGATGAGGATGGTGATCTAAAGACCATAGCATTTTCCACTCCATTGGGTTTGGAGTGGGAAGAAGAAGGTTTGGATGAAGAAGGGTCATTGGATTTTGTGTTATTATTTCACAATTTGACTCTATCTTCTTTGATCGTGTGGAGTTCAAGATTTTGGGCCATCGTGAAAGCTTCGTCAAATGTGCAGAATGTTTGGAACCATAGAGTAGATGAAATATGTTTGGCACACGCCTGTGAAAAGAGCTCGATGAGCTCGGGTTGAGGTAAAGAAAAGGAGAGTTGGTTGATTAAGCCTCTCCAACAGGCAACAAAATTGGCTATGGATTTGTCATCAAACTGTTTGATAGAGTATAGGTCCATGATGGAGACTTTTTTGGTGATGTTGATAGAAAAGTGGTCAAGGAAAAGTTGAGCCAATTGGGTGAATGTGAAAAGAGAGTGACTAGTAACAGAGCAATACCAATCGAGGGCATGACTAGAAAGTGACATGGGAAATGTGCATAGCATTAATGCATCATCATGTGCTATCAGGTAACAAGCATGTCTGAATGCTTGTAGATGCTGCTGTGGATATTCCTTACTCTGGAAGTGAGTAAACTTGGGAAGTTCCCACTGACTGGGATATGACCAGATTGGGACTAAGGGATGAATGGGTTCATTGCAAATTTTTTCATATGAAAGAACATTGCTTGAACCGGAAATAGATGTCTCAAGATTAGACATTTTATCCATCAACATTTTGATTATATCAATTGATGGATTTGTAGATGGAGTGCCCCCTAGATTGTAAGGTGCTTGGAAGGTGTTAGGAGGGGCATATGACGTAGTTGGTTGCACTTGTATAGGTGTAACATATTGATAACTAGTCATAGGGATAGATGTGGAGACCAAGGGTGGTTGTGTCATGAAGGTAGAAGGCATGACTAGGCTTGAAGTCGCCAGAGGTGGTTGGATTGTGGCAACACTAGCCAAAGGATGAGTAGCCACCCTTGTGTTGATGGGTACAAGTGAAGGTGGGATGGAGACAACTAAGTTTTGGCAAGGGGTAGAACTTTGTTGAATAGTCTGCGGTTGATGGGGGGCTGAAGCCCCAATGGAAGTGGGCCTAGAGATAGAAAGAGAAGCCACACTTAGAAGATTAGTCATGGGCTGGTTATTAGTCGAGGTGATGGCTTGGGTGTCTATGGGCTAGATTATAGACGCCGTTGATATGGCTATCGTCTCAACTAAAGAGGTTAGCATCCCATAAATTGGGTTGCCTAAAGAGTCTCGTGTTCGAATTCACGCAAGATAGTGTTGAAGGGCCTTGACATTGAGGTCAAGGAACCTTTCAAAGTCTTGGTCCCCTTCAGGGACAATAAGAGGATGAGTCGGGGTCAGTTGGGTAGGAGTTTGTTTGGTCTCTGAATGATACTCCATTAGAGGACTGGTTATGGAAGGTGAAGGTGGGAGTGGTTGTTGCCTTGCATGGTCAAAAAGAGTCTTGGTTTGACTACGTGTCAAAACCATCCAAGGCAAAAAAAAGGGTTATGGTTTAGAAACTATGTTTTTCCAATTTTAGAAACTCAGAATGTGGTTTTGGCAGAAAAAGGGTCAGGTTTTAAGGCTGTTTTGGAAAAAAAGTTGTTGACAGTGACCAACGTCGGTAGAAAAATTGATGCCAATGAAAAAAAGTTGTCGATGTCGGTGGAAAAACTGATGTCGGTGACTATGTGTTTCCATAAACTCAAAAACTAAAAGTTTTTGGAAGAAATAAAAAGGTCTAAGTTGTTTTCAGATCTCAGAATACGACCTCACCAACTCAAAAAATTAGATAGAGACAGAAAAATAGATGAAGACAAGCAGACCCTAAATGTTAATTCCTAAGAATAAGTTGTAGAGTCTTGTTGGCTTATGCCTTAGAAGAGTGTGTTTGGGAAGTTGGTTTTTAGAATTGGTCCTAGAAGAGGCAGTCTAAAGTTGGTTTCGAGTTAGTTTCAGCGCTCAAGAGTCTCTGTTAGGTTCCGTACGTGGCCTGGTGCTAAGGAGCAAGCTCCTCTCACTTCACGAGCCTAGAGATAAGCTAGGTCTCTTAGCCAGTATATACTTCCCCTAGAGTTTATACTCTACTAGAGAACAGAGTGGGCTCTCCCCTTGGTAGTGAAGTCCAAGTGGGATTACCAGGGAGAGTAAGGTATCCGCTAGGTGATGAAATCCTAGTCGAACCTTGTCTCAGGTATGTTTAGATGTTTTAGTTTGTGAAAGTGGTCTGGTCATGTAACATAAGCGTGATACAATATATTCATAATGTGGTTTTAATTACTAGATGTGAGAGCTAAGTATGCATTCAGGCAGAAATGAGATGCAATAGATTTTAAGCCCAAATTGAAATGTGTGTTCGGATGCAAACAAGTTGAGAAAAGGTTAAGAGCATGAACTCTAAGATGCAAGAAGGAAGGTGACAAGAAGAAAAAGAAAGATTCTTTTTAACTTGCTTATGATGTCTTTTCGAGATAAAAAGATAGAAGGAAAGGATGCAAGAAGAGATTTAATGCACCTATATGAAAAGTTTGTTTTTAGAAAAAAAAGTATGAACCCAAGGAAAAGTCCTAGGGTCCCACTGAGCGTGCCAAAATGTTTCTAACTATTTTCACTTTTCACATTCAAAAGGAATAAGAAACTAAGATAAATGGTCTAGGGTTTGTACGTACCTAGATGAAGTTTGCACACTGTTATCCAGATGTTGTAGGGACTCCTCTTTGGCTGTGGAGGATGACACCTATAGAAGAAAGACTTAAACAAAGATATTGTTAGATGGGTATAAGGTGGACTACCAAGCAAAAGCTCGGTCCCAGAAGTGCAAAGACTTCCTTGAGGGATGACAGTCCACTTTTGATAAAAGAGAATGTTGCTAGAAAGAAATAATGAAAGACTAAACAAAATAAATAAAGGTAATGCATACCTGTATTCTATTGTTTGCCTGTCACAGTCACTGACGCTGGTTAGTCTGCCATCATCGGTTGGTCTAAGGTTGCCGACGTTAGTTAGTCTGCTGATGTCAGTAGGGGAAATGGGCCTGGAGGCCAGCATCAATCGGGGCAATGGCCTTAGACGGGTTCTGGATGGGTCTGTAGTCGATGGAATGGTCTATGGTAGTCTGGGATTCTGATGGTTTGTGTAGGGTTTTGCAGGGTAGAGAGTAAGGTCTGAGGAAGGAGTCAGGTAGGGGATAGAGTGTCAAAAAGAGTGAGAGTATGAAGAAGGCTTCTTAGCCTTCTCAAGAAGAGAGTCAGGTCTAGTCTGGTTGATAGCCGGGTCTGGTTGATAATATGGCTTAGAAGCAATAAATAGAAAACTGATTATAAATACATTCTAAGCTACTAAAATGACATAAAAGAAGAATACTTAGCTCCTTAACAGAGAACCAGAAGTGTAAAAGCCCTGTTGTTGATGCAGAAGACTCCCTGTAAAGAGGTAGTGACTGATGCAGAGTCCCTGTGGCCTATGATGCTTGGTGTGTATCTGGGAGAGAGAGAGGAAGAGAGGTCAAATTTTGGGTCTGTGATTGATTGATTTAGCACTGTTATTTTAGCATCCCAAAGGGAAGAGAATTTGCCTTCAGGTTGTTTTAAGCGATCGACGTCGGTGATCCCGCCAACGTCGGCCGACTAGTAACCGACGTCAGCAGCTAGAAGATGGGAAAAAAGGCTAAAAATAGCCTTTTACTCGTTCCTCCGTCTGTCGGGTTTAGTGGTCATTGGAAAATGGTCGAAGGTGGGTTTAATAGGTGCGAGAGGGTTGAAATAGGTCACAAATTGGTCATAGGGTGATGGGAGGCATCCAAGGAGAGGTATCCAAGGTGGGGTGAGGTGTCATGGGTGATGTGTCAAGGGTGTTATTAATTTAAAATAGTTAATTTATTTTAAATTAATAATTGTGTGGGTTAGGAATGTGTTAGAAGTGGACCAAGGGGACTAAGGGGGGGAGTCAACCAAAGAAGTAGACACAATTTTTGTGTCTACAAAAATATGTAATAAATATAACCACTAATTTGTGAAAAAACTAATCTAATTTGATATTTCTAATAATAGAAATGAATGACACAAATAACTACTTAGCTAGAAACTAAATGAGATGGAGGATCCAAAAGATGAAAAATGGTACAAGAGCTGGCCTAAGTGTCACAAAAAATATCTATGTATCGCAAACCCTCCTGGACAATAACATCATACCTTGGATAGTAGCATTGTGGTGGTGCTATGTCTAATTTTTGTGCTAATGTAATTTTTTTAAGAGCTAATATGTACTTTTGGGAGCACCAACATGTGAGTCTATTAAGCTTATTTTTTTATAGATAAACCCTACTTCATTGTTTGTGTCTTGTTTTGACTGGATTTATATGAAAAACCTAGACCTCTATGTGAATAAGGTAGTTGATTGACACAAATATAAAAAATGTGATGTTATCTGGGTAGGCTAGACATCCTTAACACCCTATTATGATGAGAGTTGCCTACATACCAATACTCTGAGGAGGGATCAAGCCCGATGTAATTCTCCCCACTAAATTATTGATGTAAGTGCACGTGAAACTAGTACGAATGTTAGTTTGAGTGAGTCTTGAGACTATAAATATATTTATTCTGAGCTTAGGAGGGTTTTAGATAACTGTAGAAGTAGGATAGAATAGGGATTAATAACCTTGATTGTGCACCTCTTGTTTTGGGTTTGTTTATGTATTTGCATCTAATATCCATTTATATTGATTTGATGCTTGTGTGGAGTTTGAAATAGGTCTAAGCCAACCCTAGGTGTCTTTGAAATTGAAAAGGTATCTATTGGGGTTAAGAAAGGGAAAATTATAATAACACCCAATTGGGGCATTAGTGTTGTGGTGCTAGTGTCCAAGTATGGCACTAATATCTAGGTGGTAAAACTTGAGGCACTAGGGGCCTATATGCCTAAAGGAGGGTTTGATGTTGATTTTGAGATGTCTATGGATGCTTAAGGATCACACTAAAGTTACATAAGTGTTTAAATAGGCCCTAAGATAGGTCTAAGGATAAACTAGGGATGGGTGGTCTCAAGTAACACTCTTGGAACTCAAGTGACATTTTATATGACTACATTGTCGCCCACTTTATTCTATAAATGAAAAAAAATTGAAATGACTAGGATAAAGGAAAATAAATGTACCTAGACTTACCTAAGAAGTGGAGCCTGTGAATTTTGATCTAATTGTATGAAGTGTGCTCCATTATGTGTCCTAAAAATGAAACATGCATAAATCAGTCCTTACTTAAGATATATCAAATTCAAAGACAAAACTGAGTAAAGGGTTAAGAGAGAGGAAAGGAATGGATACACCTCACTAGGTATGAAAACCAATGCATAAACCTAATGACATCCTCTATGTGTGTAGCTAGTGATCAATCAGTGAATAACTTAGATTGAATCATATGGCTTTATTAATCCTCATGTGTGGGTGGCTCAAAAACTCAATATGGCCTTGAATCCATCATTTCCCACCCTTGTTTGGTGGATCATGACCTGTGAATATCTTGGATTAGATTGATGTCTTGTCTAACCCTCTTATGTAGGTGGTTTAAGAACTCAATTAGACTATAACTCCATCATTGTATACCCATGTGTATTAGATACATGTATAAATAAATAATGTAATGTAAGTTAAGGTATATGATTTTAATTAAAAGTAAAGCTCTATAACCACTCATGAACTCTAAAATGAAAATTGGTCTAGGGGCCTCTTGGGCACTCGAGTATGTAGCTCAGGGACTACTCGCTAATGTCAACCACTGTAGACAAAATAAGACATCAAATCTAGTATAAAGTGGTGAAAATGGTGTTTAGATTAATAATTTAGAAAATGATATGGAGTTTGCCATTCCATATAATCAAATGGTATAAAAGTGTGCTTTGGAAACAATGTGCTACACACATACCCCCAAATCTAATATTTGAGCATATGGATTATGGATTGACTTATAATAATTTGTATCTAAGTATCTAAAATGGAGATGGGAGTGATCATGTTGTGCATGATGTTCCCAATCTGATCAAACTAGCATGATTTTATGAAAAACTAATATTTTGTAACTGAATCTATTTTTTTTAGAAATCTAGATTTTCCTATTTTTGGGGCTATTGGATAGTAGTGTCATACCTTGGATAACATAATTGTGGTTCTATTGTCCAACTATGTTATTTGTATGTAAAACTAACTCTAATATCTATCTGATTATTTTCTATTGTGTTTTCCTGAAACTAAGCTCTATATTTTGTGTTTGTGTGCTATAAATTGTACTCTTTGTCAGGAAATCAAGGAACAACAAACATGCTCTGACTCCACTGGTTAGGATCTTGCTCCTCAGATAGAGCACAGTATGATTACCAAATATATAAGCAATTGAATATGCGGAAATAACCAGAAACACAAGTAACTAGAATTCACCAATAGCACAGAATATGAGAGACAATACACTATCTTGTATTAACACTAACAGAAAAGAATACATCAAAGAGCCGCCACACTCTTTCACCTTACAGAGATTCGCCACACCTCAAGTGTACAGTAATTCTTCTCACACACACTCTCCTACACAAAAATGGTCCCAACAACCAACTCACACACAGAATTGGTGTTCACCTCACCAACCAGTCAGTAATAACCCTGCCGGTACATCAAGCACTCTATAGCACTTCAAGCTGATCTCTCATGAACCTGCAACCTGCAATTCAAAGACCAAACTTACATGTAGATCACCAATGAGCTTGCAACAACCTGCAACTCATAGATCTTACAACTAGAAGGAACTCTTCCTTTCTATCTCATGCCTTATACAATACATGCCAATGGGTCTATAAATAGATCCCTAACTCAAACAATAACTAAGACTCTTAATTTAGATAATTATCCTCGCAACCCAAGACTCTGGCTGGTCTTAACATGCAAACTCATCGTTCACTTAACTAACTGTCCGTGAAACGAACACTTCGGGAACACAAAGGCGACCGACGCCGGTCCCTGCTGGTCTGGTTCTGCCGACGTCGGCCGACTTCCTGCCGTTGCCGGTTGCCTTCTGCACTGGATCCTGCCGACGTCGGTCATGCTGCCGACACCGGTTCCTGTAGAACTCAGCAACCTTCAGTTCCTAGTTTGCAAAGGTTGAAGCTTTTAGCTCCACAACCTAACACTCTTAATGCATTTGGATGGCCTGGTTTCTATGGAAAAACTATGTGAATTCCCTCTCTTTTGATGGGAGTTGTTGAACTATGTAAGAACTATACTCAAAATAAAAATATCTATATGATATGTGTTAGCCTGAGCATATATGAAATCTATGTTGTAAACTAACATAATGTGTATACATGACATCAAAATGTAAGACAATTTGAACATAAGTTGGCAATGTATGATGTATGATATATTTAGCTTTCACAAGGCTATTAAGATAGATATAACAGTGTAACTATGTGTATGAACAAAAAATATGAGTAATAAAATAATTAACTACTTAGGGGGATGGGGCATGATGTCCATCAAGACACCCAGGGAGTAAGTGGAGATGGATGAGGTCCCTTGTTGCATCTAAAACTAGATTGTGTAACAAGCAAGAGACAAGTGTCATGGCCATGATACATACATGAAAGCATACATACAACACACATGAGGTATGAAAAGTATGTCAAGGGTCCACAATATAAGGGACATAGGCACATGCCACTAACTTTGAGAAAGCAAGACATACAAGAACACGTTCAAATGTACACATATGAAAACAAGTTGGTGTGGAGCCACATGGAAGGATATGTTTAAATTTCCATGTAAATAATCAAGAAGGTACACACAAGGACATTGGAATATGTACAAAGCATACTTATAATGAAATAAGTGACATATATCCATAGAAAAATGGCATATGTAAATGCCCTCAATTAGATTTAGAAGCATATAGACACAATCAAGTATAAACTAGTAAAGCTAGAAATGAAAGTATGTATGAACATGTGGTACAAATCTATTTAAAATCAAAGAATTACATAAAATAAGTCTAGAATAGTAGTAGTTGACAAAAAATCTATGTATTATAGGATGATCAATATCAAGATATAAACAATGCTAAATATATGATATAAAGTATAGACAGATGTAACCTGGCAATTGAAATTGTGTATAGGATGCCCCCAAATGGTGAATGTGCGAAATGAGGAATCTGTGTATCTATGTATGTGCCCCTAGTGGGTCCTATAAGCATCTACAAACACTTGAAAATTACAAGTGAAGCATTTATGTATGAAAAAACTAACTACATTAATAGAGATAACATATGCAGTACCTAGCAAGAATAAGAAACGTAAACATGGAAATGCATACAATCTAAAATGTGTATTTTTTGAGCAAATATTTGAATGTTTTTATGTTTTTCACATATTAAGTTGCTTTTTTTATTTTTTGGATATAATCTATGTACAAGCAACATGAAAATGAAACTATATATAAGGAGCAAGAATGAATGAAAATATGTACATGTAGATTATAAATTTTTATATATAGAATCTCCTTAGATGCAAGATGTTCAATGGGTTCTTGGTTTCCTTTCCATCAAGTGAGGCTAGATGGTATATCTTGGGGCTAAGGTTTTCTATAACTAAGTAGGGGCCAAGTCAATTTGTTTTGAATTTTCCTTTTTTCTCTTCTTTGGCATTGGCGTTTCTAAGATTTTCTTTTAAAACCAAATCATTGACTTTGTATTCTCTACTATGAACACAACTATTTTAGGCCCAGTGGATTCAGTTATGATATGTTTTATGACTTGGATAAATTTGTATCCAACTATTATAATTCATGGAGATGTCTTTCTTTGTATTAGTAATATGTAATAATACATTTTAGGGATACCCATAAGGATGGGATTTCTGGTTTTAGCAGAATAACTACTTATGTGCCATATACTAGTGAATAAGGAGTAGCTCCTGTCAGTGTGCAAATACTAGTAAGATAGGACCATAATGCATATATGAGCTGATTTTGCCAATCATCACCAAATTTTTAACTCTTTTTATAAGGATATTGTTAGTTATCTTATTTGTAGCTTATGATTGACCATTACCCTTTGGGTAGTATGAATTAGATAATGTGTGTTGGATCTTATATTTAACATAAAATTTCTTCATTATTTTTTTCTTAAAAGAAGTTCCATTATGTGTAATGATGGCCACTAGGAGGTTGAAATAGGAAATAATGTTGATCATGAGAAAATGGCATATATCTTTTCCCTTTGTGGATTGTAATAGAATGGCCTCCACCCATTTGGTAAAGTATTCTATAGTTGTAATAATGAATTTTTGACCTCCTACAGATTCCATATTTATCTTACCAACTAGACCAAATATCCAAAGCATAAATGGCCATGGACATATAGAGGGTTTTAACTATTACAAAGGGACATGGTGTATGTTGCCATGAGATTGAAATTTGTCACATAACTTGGCATATTATTGACATTCTTGATCCATTGTTGGCCAATAGTAACCTTGTCTAAGTAACTTGTGTGACATTGCTTTACTGCTACAATGGCCACAACATTCACTATCATGCACTTGGATAATGTCAAACTTAGCCTCCTTAGCTATCAAACATCAGAGTAAGTTCCCCTAAAAATATTTTTTTAATAATCCCCTGCTAATAATGACATATCAAAGGGAATTTATCTGTAGTTTGTGCTTATCATTCCTTGTGAAAGTATCTCATGTAATATATTTATGTAGAAAATTATATATATCTAAAAACCATTTAGATATTGTTGTACTACCTATGGTGACTAAAATCATTAGAGTTATGAGGTAAACATGGAATACTAATGGATATTGTAATAATTTAATAGTGAAGATAACCTAGTCATCATTGATGTTAATGGGGATCAATGATGTTGCTTTGGCCATTACATTGGCATGATGATTGTCTTTATGATGAATATTTTCAATAGATAATTTTTCAAACTGAGATTGTAGACATTGAGCTATATTCTTGTAGGGAATGAGACATTCTTATTTGGTTTGGTACATATATATAACCTAATTGACAACTAATAATGAATCCCCATAAACCTTACTTGATTTTATTTAGAGAGTTTGAGTTGCTTGAAGGTCGAGAATAAGGGCCTCATATTCTACGATATTATTTTTACATGAAAAATAGAGTCAATAAGGGTTATTATGTGCCCAAGTGGGTTGATGAAAACAATTCCTACTCCATGACAGGATGCATAGTGATAACCATCAAAGAAATTTTTCCATGTGTCTAAATTGGTATTATAAGTTGTGAAGTCATCATAAAAATCATTGTTGATAGGATTTATGTTTAATAATGGGGCTACCACTAATTAATCTACAATTATCTAGCCTTTTACTAATTTTTGTAAAATAATATTTAGGTCAAATTATGCTAGTAACATGACCCATTTTTAAGAACTATTGTATTTCCACAGTCCATAGATTAAATAGCAATGGTTTTTGGGTAGAAAACTGTGTAAGATTTTTTCAATCGATGTTTCGATTCACACTTCATGAACCATCATCAGGAAGAGAAAAAATGATAAGTTTGTAGACTATGATATTTTTTATAGATATGACAAGAAAGTCAAAGATGTCAGTGAATCAAGGGTGGTTAGAGTTGAGGAGTTAAAAATTAGGTTTAAGAGTTATAATAAAAGAATAAATATTTAAATAATTAAAATATGAGGTAATTTTTTTTGTAAATTTTAATTAATAATTTCTTATTTATAAATTAAAATATAAAAGTCATAAAGGAACCTTGATAGTTATTTTTTTAATTATATCATTATAATTATAATAGATTTTGGTTACTAATAATAAGTATTGTTTATAATTATGTTTACAAGCTATGATTCAATTATTAAAAACATTATTATTATAGAATTCTAATTGTGAGAAATATAAAATCTACTTGTAGAGAAGGTATACAAGCTATAAAATGTAAATTAAAATTCTAAAAAGTTAGAGTTGAAGTATAAGAAATTGAGTTTAACAGTTATAGTTAAATAATAGATTAAGATTTAACAATAGTAAATCATAACTTATAATTTATCAATAGTAACTTGAAATTTATTATAAGAGTCAAAATGGAGACTAAGTGGTTTTTGTAATACAACCTGATATATGTGGTTTTAACATAAGAAACTTTAAAGGATTGAATTTTTTAATAGCTTGTCTCATTATTAATCATGTAGTGCTAGAGATTTTGATTAGTGAATATGAGTGCCAAACATAGTTTTTCTATTGATGGATAATTTCATTCATAGTCAACAAGTGTATGACTAATTTATTAAGTAGTTTGTTCTTTATGTTGGTCATCATGTTGTGCCAAGAGTGTACCAAGTGCATGATCTGTCATTAAGAGGTAGAGGAGAAGTGGCCTATCAAGTTTTGGTGGTACTAGTATAGGTGGTTTCAAAAAGTATTATTTGAAATCATTAAATATTTATTTAAATGTGATATCCCATTCTAATTTCATATCCTTTTTAATTAATCTAGTGAATAATTGAATTTTATCTTCTAGTTGTGCCATAAAACAACATATTGCTTGAATCTTACCTTGTAGGGAGTGAGGTTGCTTTAATTTTGTAGGAGTAGACATGTTCATTATAGCTTTAAATTAATTTGGGTTAACCTCTATGTTACATTGGGATATCATGAATCCCAAGAGTTTACCAGATGAAACCCCCAAGACACATTTCTTAGGATTTATTTGTACATTATACTTTCTCAAATTTTCAATAATATATTATAAATCTAATGCATAGTGTTATCGCTCTTTTGATTTTGTAAGAGCATGAACCTAAATCCACTCACCCTAATAATACCATTAAACGCATTAATTTAACCCATAATCATATTCTTAATTAACTAATATCCTAGTTCCTACACAAGTTACCTACATCCCATGAACCTTACTACACCCTTGCAATCAATTAATCGCTCTCTTTAACCCACGAACTGTCCTATTTACTTACTAATCTACCTACTAACCCACTTAAAATTTTAAAATTCATTTTTATTCACCTACCCATATACCACCCTACTAACTTAGCCTTTCCTACACCCCTACTCCCTAATGGAGATTTTGGAATTGGAGAATTCTAGAATCTCCTCCATTTTATCCCTTCTCCTCTAGAATCCTCTATTCTAGAGGTTTCCAAGGAATTTTTAATTCCTTAGAAATTCATTAGCCACTAATCTCAATAGCTAAAGATTAAATATGAGACATTGATTTTCCCTTACTTGGCTTATATATACAAGCCATACCTCCATGACCAACAAACTTGAAAACTTTGAGAACCTTGAAAGGCATAAACATCCACTATACTTGCTGCCATTGTCCAAGCATTCCCATAGCCTTGTCAAAGCCATCAACAAGCCAAAAAGCCATTGAATCCATTATCAAGCTCAATCAAGAAATCCAACAATCCACTCATTTTACACTCAAATCGGTTTGACAATCTTGGAAAGGAGCTCTAAGGGACAAAAAAATGGTAAGAAATCTCATTGGGAGTGTCTAATTGTTCCTTTATCCCTTCCTTTGATGTTTTTTGTATTTTGGGTTTTTATTTCTAAAAATATTAATACAATGAATAATCCAAAATACACTTAAACATTTAGAAACCATGGTGGGACATACTCCCTAAATCTAACTTATTATGCTTGTTAGAGGTGATTTAGTGATTTACAAGTGTAAATGGATGAGAAATAAAGGCTAAAATTAACAAAATCATCACATAGAGGTAAATTGTAACATTGACATGAAATTAGTGATATTGCAATCATGATATTGTGTTTTTTTATGAAATATTGTGCTAACCATTGATTTAACTGCTAACAATCTTGATTTTTGATAGGTTGTTATCTTTAGGCAATACCACTACTTCAAAAGTAGTGACATTGAACTAGTAATATCAATATTGCTTTCCTAATCATGATTTTGTAGGGTATCTATGCTAGTATAAAATAAATAATTGTCTATTTTTTTATAACCTCTATGGATTTATATTTACTCATATTATATTTCAAGGGTTGAGTTTACATTTTTTGTGTGTAGGAAAACAAGTTCAAACGAAGACTTAGTGTGTAATTACTAGGCCACAATATCGCTACTTTGAGACTCGTAGTATTAACTTTTAATTCATGGTATCACCATCACAAGTCACAATATTATCATACCTTTCAAGTTATATAAATTTCATCCATTGACTTTTTTTATAGGAGGATCAATGAACATACAAACCCCTTTCTAAAAAGTTACTTAATTGTTTTAGGTCTTGGACTATTTTTTTTTTCTAACCACACTTTTTGTAAAGGGGTTTTTCTATATGAACTTTTTGTGTGATGATTGATAGGAAGGGAAGGCACAAAATAGGATCATATAAAATTAAGATATCACATTCTCCATCTTTTGTCATACTTCTGCAATACTGTTAATCATGTATCTACATTTTTGTCTATAAATCAGTGAAATTATTTTAATAGTAGTGATATTGTAATTTGATAATATACAGGAATATTTTATTTACTATTTAATATTTTTATATGATTATATAAATTAAAGATAATTCTAATCAAAATAAATCTTTGTTCTATAAAATTATGTGAAGGTTTGTCCATTTTGTTGAAAAGTCTTATCTAAGAATTTTTTAAATTAAAAAATTGATACATAGTTAAAGTTTTAAGTCTGTCATAACTATATGTGAGTATTTCTTAGGTATTTATATTTCTTAAATCATCTAGGATAGCCTATCATAATAATTTTCATTGGTCAAAAATCATAAATTTTAAAGTTTTATCTCTTTTTGTAATACCGTCATTCTCATAGTTATGATATCAAGTTAAAAGTCATGATTGTTTTTTAACTATCACAGTTTGTTGGAATTGCTCACTTGACTATCACAAGTAGTTGTCTAGGGTAATATCGCAATTCACTATCAATGGATTTTATTGATAGTTATGACATTGTATTTTATGATTGTGATTTTATTTTGAACTGATTGTGCCTTCACAATTTTATAGGGAAGTAGTAGTTTTGCTTCAAATCAAACTACTAACCATTTTTGTGCAGGACCTCTCAAGGCAAAGGCACCAAGTTTGATTTTATAACCCTTGTGTTTGTAGGAAAGGTGCCTAAATATTATAATTTTGTCTTCTTTCTTATATATATATATATATATATATATATATATATATATATCTTATCTTGTGTAGCTTGATTGCTTATTTTTCATTTTCCTCACATAGGTAATTAATTAGGAAAATTAATTGTGCTTGATTGTTTTTTAACCCATTGAGTCTAGGATAGCACATGATGTGGAATTCATCCCCATACACATGATTAGTCATTAGTCATTGGTGTCACGGATTTCATCACCATGCATTTTACTAAACTATGTGTTCTAATGGAGTATAAATATCAGAGATAATTATTGCTAGGCCAAGTGGTTAACCCATATAGGTCATCCATGAAGGAGAATATTTAATTCTCTAAACCAAACATTATATAACACCCTATATGATTTCAGTCCCACCATACCTAGTGTATATCAAGGACTCCCTTAGAAACCTTTGTGTTAATAAAGATTAAGACCCATCGACTGTAATAGGTATTTTATTTTCAATGTCAAGATCAACTCCAAAAAAGTCATTAAGTGCAAATGAGGTTGATAGGGTTTGGTTGATTTTATAATGGGTCATCATCCTACATCCTTACCCATGAAGCCATTAGATGATGCATATGTTTAGTTATACACCCATTCATTTTATTAAATTAGGACTTGTGGATGAGTGTGTCATTTATGCATCATTGTTAAACCCACATTGTTTATGAACTGAGTCGGCCAATCCCGTTTTTGTCATAAAACACCTAGACACCCCTAGGATAAATACCATTCTAGAATCACACATAACATCCATCTCATATCTTCCATTTACCTCTTTATATATAAAATTAGTCTTGAAATTTAATCTTAGTGGTCACCCATCCCTCCAATCTTCATTATCACCTTTTGACTGAGAATTATCAATATACATAACCTTGACAAGTTTTTAGTGTAGCACCCATCACTTCCTTATCATTTCCTCTTCGTACCTAGCACCCATCCACTCATTATTTTTCTAGTGTGAAAGGAACTTGATCACTTCATCTCCTTAGTCTCCTTGCTAGATTAAACCCTTGTAAGGTTTTATCTTTTGATAATCCTTAGTCACTCTAGTCTTACATCCCTCTAAATCCAAGGTAAACACATTTCCAAATCATCTTCTTTGACCACTCTTATTTTTGGTTTCTATAAAAAATGTTGCATTCAAATTCAGATTCTCTTCCATCACACTACATTAAAAACAAACCTAATCACTTTTCTTTCATCACCTTTGTCATCCATCATGCCAATGGGAACCCATGCCCAAATTCTTATAATGGTATAAGGATCCAACCAAGAGCCTGACTTCTTGGGGAACCTAGGTGACCAAAACCAAGATCATAATGCTATGCACAGTGATATGTACACTCTTAGAGAAGAATATTGATTCACTAACAACTTTTTCCATAGCAATTAAGTTATATCATAATTTTATTAGTATATATATGAAAACTATGACCAAATCTTAGCCCAAGTCTTTGGAATGGGGGAAATACTACCCCCTAACTTTGATCATAATATTTTAAAACACCTACTCCAACCATCCACTCAACCTAATAATCCCCATCAACATACCCATACTAATAAAGCACCTAAAGAAGAGGACCTTGTGGACCATGAACATGAACTTGAAGACCAAGAGCAACAAGTACCTCTCCAAAATAATTATATCAAGGATAATAGGATATGAACTACCTTAAAGTACCAATTGGATTAAATCACACAATAAATTAACTCTTTAGCATCCTAATTTGACACAAAATCAAAGGCCATCCTCTCTAAGACAAAATGCCCATAATTCTAATAGAACACACATAAGTCATGCCCAAACTTCTAATCCCCTTGTGGATCCATAATTCATGCAAGAGTGTAAAATGATGAAATAAACTCTCCAATAGATTGACCCTCATACACAAGTGATGAAATAAAAATATGAAGATTTTTTATGCTCTCACTTAGATATGATCATTTTTAAAATCCCTTTCCCACCTCATTTTGAGGTACCAAATTTTGAAAAATATAGAGGGAAAGGAGATCTCCATGACCATGTTCAATAGTTTTATGTAGATTTCCATGAGGTTACATACGATGATGCTTATATCCTAAAAATTTTCCCTAAAAGTCTCATAGGTCCAACATTAGAATGGTTTATACATTTTCCAAAAGGGTCTATATCTAGTTTCATATAATTGACTGAACAATTTGAGAGACATTTCTCTATCAACATAGAACATGATATTTCCATCATGTACCTATACAATACTAAGCAAAGGGATTTCAAAAGTTTTTCCTCCTTACAATGTTAGAGAAGCTTAGTAAGATGATGTTGATGTATAGTTATAAAAAAAGAATTGGCCAAAATATTCATCAACAACCTCAATGCATAACTAAAATATTATTTGAAATTAAATGTGCCAATTCCTTTGATGAGCGTATTGAAAAGGGGATCCAAATTGATAAATAACTCATATAAAAGGGATAAATCAAATTATATGCCCAAAATGAACAAAATCATAATCAAGACAAATCCTTGTTTTGTAAACCAAAAATTTTCAATAAGAATAAAAATGTTATGGGAGATGGAGTTAAAAACTCAATAAAACATGTTCAAGCAGTGAAAAAGAGGAATCCCATAGATTAGTAAAATATCTCCTCCATTAGAGTGCCATAGGGTAAACTAAATCCTTGAATAGGAAATTGACCTCTTACCAATATTGGGGTATATGTTGAAGTGGTACTTTAGCAATTGATAGCTACAAAAATGATTACTCTCCCCTAGATATGAATTTTGGATGATAACAAACCTCAACCTAATTAATATCATGAGGATGAATTCTATCAATATCATAGATTCAAAATTCATGACACTAAAAAATGTATGTATTTAAAACACTATAGTCATTATCTCATTGAAAAAGGGGATATTAAATTGGAGGGGGAGAGCAATCCTAATCAATCTAAAAATCAATAACTTGGTATTTATTAGGATTCTTTACCCAAGTAGAGTCAAAGGTAAGTAAAGCCACCTAAATACCAAGTTTATGCATCCACTTCAAATCATAAAAAATATAATGCCATCCTATATCACTATGTCAATACCATCAAAATCCTCAACCCCCAAGAGCCCACTCCACCATCATCCACCATACTAAAGATCAACTAGTCCATAGATAAATGTATACTTACTACATGATGCAACAAAATTATATTTCTTGGGGCAACACCAAAATACCCATCTCCATCAACATCTTAAAATTTTAATATCTCCAATAAAGTCTATGTATCTTACAATAAGCCTTATGATATAATCCAGCAATTCCATAAGAATCATGCTCAAATATCACTCATGGATCTTTTCAAAACATCATTTGTTCATTAAGAGATATTAAATTAAGTCTTTAATGATTTAAAAGTCCCCTGAGATATTAACACTAATCAATTCCAAACATTAGTGGGTCATTTATCTCCTACACAGTCAATAAATTTTGATGCCCAAGACATGCATCCCATTAGCCCACACCATAGTTACCCATCATTCATAGAAATCTCTATTTCTAACCACCACATCCCTTAGGTACTCATATAAAAATGGTCCATATTGAATTTGTGTTATCTATATTTCATAAAGAAGCTAGGGTATTCTAAAGCATCATTAGGGCCTACTCTAATCATTATTAAAGAATATGATGATAATAAAATATCATCCATAATCACCATTTATCTTCCTATTATTGTAGGACCCATGATCCATCAAACCTTAATTTACATCATGGATGTTGATTTTCCATACAATCTACTATTGGGTCATCCATAGATCCACAACTTGTAATAAGTCCCTTCCACTCTTCACTAATGTTTGAAACTCCCTCACTCTAGCATGGAAGTCACAATACCTAGGGAAATCGAGCATTTTCATAGCTTCCAAATGGGTTAATCTCAAACCACATGTTATTATATTAGCACAAATAGTTGTACTCCAAATCCAATATCTAACAAATATGTCCAACCTAATGATCTAGTGTCTACTTCTAATCCATCACTAAATGTCACTCACCTTAAAATCACATCCATAGGATATGGGGTGTATGAATATAAAACCTTTTGTGTAGGAGATTTACCTCTTTCCCCATGTAGCTATGGGTCCCCAGTTATGAGGAAGGATAATCCTATCATCCATTAGTTTGGACCAACAACCTTTTCTAGTGTAGGTATGTTATCATAAGAATACATTGATGAGGTTGATGAGTCATGGATTATTCTATAAAATAAGGCCCTTACATTTCACCAACAGAAATACCCCCAAATTTATAAAATGCTTTAGAACATGCATTATTAGGGAACATGACTAGGGAGACATGAACAAGGCAAGCTTGATCCTATAGAGATTCATGAACATCCATAATATCTTGTTCTAGGGTGCAAACTTATTGACACTAACCTAAACAATATGATTTTGGATGCTACTTCAATACCTAAGGGGTCTTCCTCTGACAAAGAAGTTGAGACAGGATCCATTTATAGTCTTTATGAAGAGCTTGCTTCCACTAACCTTTCCCATGATACCACCATCATTACCATTTATATACCCCTCTATTACCCTTCCTTAATAGACTGGGATCAACAAAATGAGCCATCATTTAACATGTTCCAAAGTGATGAGGCCATCCCAGAATATTTGGGAGTGCAGGATTTTATGCCTTTTGGGGATCATAAGAAGGGCTTCTCTATTAATCTCAATTAGTCATCTTATTTTGGGGAACAACAAACATATTTTAATCAAATTTCAGAAGAGGAATATGAAGAAGAGGAGCCCCCTCAAAATATGAAATATTTTTCACCCATTTCAGAGGAATCAAAATTCTATATAAAAATAGACAATAGATCTCCTAGTAGATTTTGCTTCAAATATCTAGGATCTATCATTGTCTCTAACCTATCTTCATGACCAATCACCTTCCCTCATTGAAGAGGTAGTTGAAATCAAAATTGGAGCAAAATAAAACCCTAAATTATTAAATTAAGGGAAACTCTTATGTTTGAGGAATGCCAAATCATCATTGAGTTGCTTAAATAATTTATAGATATCTTTGGATGGTGTTATTCAGACAAGTTAGGGATTGATTCCTCCTTGGTTTCGAATCATTTAATTTTTCATCCTAATGTGAAATCAATCAAGAAAAATTGTGCAAGATGCACCCTAAAGTGGCTTTACTAGTCAAGGAGGAATTACAAAAATACTTAGAATCAGGATTTATCTGACCAATTGATTAATCTGATTAGATATCCAACATTGTTCTTATGGCCAAGTTATAACGAGGGATTTATATTTATACTAACTTTCAAGAAATTAACAAAGCATGTCCTAAAGATGGCTTCCCCCTACCAAACATAGATATGATCATGGATTCTATAACAAGGTATGAAATGTTATCCCTCATGGATGGATTTTATGGCTACAATCAAATCAAAATCACACACGATGATTATCATAAGATAACCTTTATTACTCTATGGAGGACCTTTTGTTATCAATTAATACCCTTTGGTTTCAAAAATGTAGGTGATACCTATCAATGGGAAATGATTATTATCTTCCACAATATGATGCATGACATTATTGAAGATTATGTTGATGAAACTTTGGGAAAGTCAAGACATTGATTTGAACTTCATTGGATTTTAAGAAGGATATTTGATCACCTACATGAATAT
Organism: Torreya grandis; assembly: GCA_037957365.1. Taxonomy (NCBI): domain Eukaryota; kingdom Viridiplantae; phylum Streptophyta; class Pinopsida; order Cupressales; family Taxaceae; genus Torreya; species Torreya grandis. Next base: position 3,389,573 of record JARHVA010001392.1, on the reverse strand, counting down.
AAGGTCATATTGAATCCAAAAAATGTGTGTTTGACATTGCCTCAGGTAGACTATCAGGATTCATAGTGTCTAAGAGAGGCATTGAAGTGGACCTAATAAAAGTCAAATACATTAAGGAAATGCCTCCTCCTCATAATATAAAACAACTTAGGAGTCTTCAAGGTAAATTATAGACCATTTTTCAGTATATTTCTTAGCTATTAGACAAATTCCACCCCTTCACCCATATTTTAAATAAGAGGACTTATTTTAATTAGAAATCTGAATGTCAATAGGCCTTTGATAATCTTAAACAATATCTAGCAAATCCTCCTATGTTATCACCACTAGTCATGAGAAGGCCTTTGATTTTATATATATCTACAAAACCATGTGTGATAGGTACCATTCTAGCACAACACATTGATGAATAAAAACCGCAGACTATTTATTATCTCAGTTGCACATTGATTTCACATGAGCTAAATTATACTCCCATAAAAAATGTTTTTTTATCTATTGTCTTTGCTTCACAATATCTTTATCATTATATGGTCAATAGCCAAGTTTATTTCATAACTAAATTTTATCCTCTTAAATATCTACTATCAAAATTTGCTCTCATAGGTAGAATGGCCAAATGGATAATGTTGATCAGTGAATTTGATATAGAATATGTTCATCAAAAGGCCATAGAAATATAAGAAATTACCAATAAAATTGTAGAGGAACCTCTTGCACACAACAAACCTCTTATCACAACCTTCCTAGATGAATCCATTGTGACTACTAGATAATCTAATAGCGGAAAACTATATTTTGATTACTCTTTCACCAAGCATGGGTCAAGAGGAGGTATCCTTTTGGTAACCCCACAAGGAAACATTATCCCTAAGGATTTCTACCTTGATTTACCATGCACAAATAACATTTTTGAATATTAAGCTTTAATTATTGGCCTCCAGTTAGCCATCCAATGGAATATCTAGCACCTCCAATTATTCAGTGATTCATAGTTGATAATCAAGTAAGTCAATGAGGAGTTCCAAACAAAGGATGAAAAATTACTTCCCTATAAATAGTTGGTGGATCAGTTAAATAAAAAATTTAGTCCATTACATTTGAGAAAGTACCAAGGGTAAGTAATAAGGTATATGATTCTATAACTACTATCGGGTCTTTAATCAACCTTCCTAAAGACATCCTTGAAGGAAATTTTCTAATTGAACATTTTATCTTATCAGCCCACCAATATATGGATCATCTCCAAATTTGTGTCATTCCTAATCATAGTCTCCCTTGGTATCATCATATATAACTATATCCATGACAACATCCTTCCACTGAACCTAAATTTCCATCAATGCAAGGCCTTTATCCATCACACATCCTGTTACACCATCCTTGGTAGAATGATTTATTAGAGAGGCTATGATAGGACCTTGTTGAGATGCCTAACCTTGGAAGAGGATACTCTTATGATCAAAGAGGTCCATGATGGTACTTATGGCAGCCATGTTAGTGGAATGGCCCTAGCTAAGAAATTGCTCAAGACTGGATATTATTGGCCTACAATGGAACAAGATGCCTGCCAATATGTGAGCAACTGTGTAGCCTACCAAAAACATGGTAATATTATCCATGCCCCTACACAATATTTTCAACCAATCATTATCCCACATCCATGGTTATTATATTTAATTTCTAGATAAATCCCATATCATATGGTGGACACAAGTTTATTATCACAGCTATAGAGTATTTTACCAAATGGGTTGAATCTATGTTGCTTACTTACACCATAGGTCTCCAGATCTCAAAATTTATCTTGAATAAGATCATTTGCCATTTTGGCATTCAAGAAAACATCATATTAGATAATGGAAATTCCTTTAAAAATCAAGAATTTGAAGCCTTTTACAAGTGCTATCACATCAAGCAACACTTTTCTACACCCTATTACCCCCAAGGGAATGAAAAGGTAGAAGCTACTAATAAAACTCTTATTAATATTCTAAAAAAAATAATAAATGATGTAGGTATAAATTTGAACTTGTAATTATATCCTACACTCTGGTATTATAGAACTAGTGTTTGAACACTCACTAGGGCCACTTCATACTCATTGGTCTATGGTATAGAATCCATCTTTCCTATGGAAGTAAAAATACCCTTCGTGTCCATCTCATTGCAAGGCATCATTATCAACCATAATTTTAGACAAGAAAGGCTATAAGAACTAGAAATTATGGATGAAATGCATCAAAGGGACTTAAATCACCTTCAATTATATTTTTATAGGTTAAAAGGCTAATATCACAAAAAGATCTAGTCTCGATAATTTGAGGTCAGTGATCTAATCCTTAAAGAAAATTAAAAGAATACCAATGCAAATAGAGATAAAAAGGGTAAATTTGAATCTAATTAGCTTTGGCTTTATATAATTGTTGCTAAATTTGGATCAAGATCCTATAGGTTATCTACACTTGATGGTGAAGGTCTCGATGAGCCAATGAATATCATGCATTTAAAATTATTTTATACTTGACAAGCTCCATCTACCTCCATTTATGGGTCCCCACTCTTGGGATCATAACCATTTCCATTTCTCTCTTCTTCTCCTCATTCCATTCTATTCCATCATTTTACCATTGACCCTGGTCTTAAAAGTGGGAATATATTACAAGATTAAGCAGAATTAGGAGATAAATATTTCAAAATAAGGCAAAGTCATTTCTATTTGTATGAGGGGAACATTTGTTGAGGAGTATTCTAGAGTATCTCTATCCATTTTTTCTATATTATCCATCCTATCACAATCTCATAAATACCCCCATCACATCCTCTTGGATGATTATGTCTCCTACTAGCCTCAACTTCTATCCATCCTCGTATGCTTCTATCCATCCCTAAGACACAAACCATAAGGATCCCACTAATTTCATCTTTATGGAAGTGTCAAATAATAATCTTACTCTAGGATCCATCATGCCCTCTATAACCAAATCTCGATCGATCATCCTAGACCCTATAAATAGTTATTTTTGATTTGATTAGATCCTTGTCTCAAATAATTTTGGTCATAATCAACCCCATGTACATATTTCATGTTGATGATTAAGTCTATTATACATAATCATTTCCTTAATTTATTTAACCCAATCACATACATATCCATTCATTATCCTTACTGTAGTCTATTTTATGTTGAATTGTGTGTGTGTGTGTGTGTGTGTGTGTGTGTGTGTGTGTGTGTGTTTGAATGTGTATTGTTTCTTGTTAAAGCCCTTAAGTCTTGTATATAGTCATTATAAATAGTTAAATTATCTTTTTTTATTTAGTTGTATTATTATCTTCTATATTTTATTAACTGGGAATGAGGATGGTATAAGTGACTACCCAAGCTTGTCTTGGGCCAGTCAATCAAAATAGAGTTCCCCATGTACCATGCTTACAATGTGCCCTTGACCACTATCATGTCAATGGCACATGTTCATTCACTAGTGTAATATTAAAATGTATTTCTCACATCACTAATGGATTAAAAATTTCCTACCTGATCCCCCCAATCCTATCACTATCAAATCTAACCATCATTATCTAACCTAATCATCCTACCACCCCATCCCTACCCACCTCCTTGGTGCAGGAGGATTGTTACCCAACCACAATTTGTGAGACATGAAATTCAAGAATGGATTATCTTTTATTAGCACATTGATTAAATTTTTTTATAAACCATACTCATTTCATTTTTACCATTTAAAATAAAAACATCCCATTAATATCACATAACATCAAATCTATATAAATCAATATCATCACATCTCATGAATCCATATATAACATCCATATAATCCATAAACACATCCATTTAAACATTAAACAATATAAAATCATCATATAAATAATCATATCTCTGTCACATTAATCATCTAATCACATGCATATATATCTACAATCCATATCTAACTAATCATCCACATAATCATACATCATTGTAACAAGACCATAAATAATCACATCATAATGCATAACACATATAACATCAGCATCTCATAATCATGATCATATATAATAATCCAAATGTACACATGGAGTAAATTTCAAAATATATAGATACAAAATATGGTCCCTATGGGTATAAATGTGCTATAATATACAAAACATCCATTACATAATACAAAATCTCACAAAAACTTGATTATGGCCTAGGTGTTCCTCAAGGATATTGATACACTGATTGAGATAAGTTGGCTCTAAAATTAGCTACACATTTCCCATGAAGCACTACCACCTCATATAGATTTCTATAGTATTTTGCCTAACGTGTCAACCTCATAATGTTCTACATCACCCCACCCATCCACTTTCTATCATGGTTCCATTTATTTCCTCCTTGGCCCTCTCGACCACCTATACCTCTCCTATCAAATCTCTGATATGAGCCTACATTTTCCCAATTTAATCTTGTAACCAAGTAATATATGTATAGTGACTCTAGATCTAGATCTGTAACATCACTATATGATCTTGTAATGGGTTCACCTATCCTTGTAAACATATAATCCATCCTTATGCCTGGGCTAACTGACCATCCCTCTATTCCATCTTCCCCTATAATTGGGCTTGGATCTAGTCTCTCTCAGTATTAATACCTATTATCTCTAAGATATGCAACTGTACCTCTATCCTAAGATGATCTAGAAATGACCTCTCATCCTCTACCAAAATAGGTTGGTATGGTCTTACCCCATCACCACTCCTACTAGTACCAACCTATGACATGTTATCACTCACCTATACACCACTCCCTCTAACTTAAGCCACAATAATTTCTTGATCCCCATCTAGACCTTCTTGATCATGATGATCTATGTCTATAACATCTAAACCCCCTATCCATCTTTTGCATCTTGAGTCAGGACATGTCCTCTCCTCCACCTCCATAGCCTCACTTTTGCTTGTAATACTCTCCTCACCACCCCCTCCTCACTCTATCCCTACATTTGAGTAACCTTACTAGTAGCCTCTATGACCACCATGAGGTGTATGCAGTTATCATAACTAGATCTAGAATGGGAGTCTAAAAATCCCATGCTATAAGGGGAATACTATCATAATCTTCACATGTTGTGGCTCTATTCACTAATCTCCCCCATTATGGCCTCTCTCGATCACTTCATGTAAATGTGTGTTCCTCACTTGGAGCATCCTAAAATAACCCAAACTATTTATGAACCTAATCTAGTTTGTAGTGCTCAATAATTAAATCCCCTCAACCTGTGAGGTAGCACTCCATCAGCATATATTATGTGATATCTACCTCATCCTCCCATCTAAACTATAGATCCCTATAAGGCATCTAGGTAATGTGTTCGAGATGTAATCCATCCAAGGCTTTCCTATAAAATCTCATCTCTCCTACATGGCCTATTTGTATGCCTATTAAAATGTACCACCCAAAGATAATCAGCTCATACAGCTATCGAAATGTATGATTACCTAGAGGACATTTTATCATTATGTGCTCCTAGATCCAAATATGTATCAATAGTGAAGGGCCTAAGCTCATTAATCCTCTATAATCTCCCATGTGAAACTATAAATATAAATGAGCCAAAACTAATGGCCTCAAGAAACAACTCTAAAGTCCTAAACCATATTTGATATGACATCCCCAAGCCCCAAGTGAAACCACCATCTGCTCATATCTAGTAAGAGTATGCTAGTAATAAGAGACAACATGACTAGTTTTAGTTTATTGATGGTCATCTACCTTAGACATCTATCTATGTCCACCTATCCATCCTGCACACCAATCTATAACCTCCTTACTAATCTCTATGCTATCACACTGAATGTGTGTGATCACTAATAAATCTTATGCCATGTCATAGATAAATGAAATATACATTACACATCCTCAAAATTCATTATCATCTCTCCTATCATGAAATGAAAGGTACTCATCTTTAAGTTTCACCTCTCTACCAATGCCTTAATCAGATCCCAACTAATCCTCACCATAGGCATGATCACTACATAGTATAATCCCACTAGCTCTAACACACCATACTTTACTAAGGTCAATATATGCATGTTTTGAAGTACCTGAGGCTACCATAGTCAAGATTCCATCACACCTAAGTCCTCCTACACTAATCATACAGGCTATCACTAAGTCTATCCAGTCACACATTCATTTTTAGCCTACCTTGCCTCATCACCTTACTAACTTAACCAACTTACACTAATTCCCCTAAATTCTAATCATATTTACCCTAACCCCACATCCTAATTCCTTTATATTATCATCTTAAATACCTAATCTAAACTAAATTCCAATCCTATTTATCCTAAACCTAAACCCAAGCCCTAAACCCCATAAACCATTCTTGTCACCTAATCTACACCTCCACCCACATACATCCATAACCTAATTAACACCCATCCTTCCTCTCATATCCATCATCTATCTCACTCGATACCCCTATCCTAACTCAAATAAAACCCAATCAACTAAATTACTAATCATCCTAGTTAATCCTAACTAAATCAATAATCCTAATTAACCATAATCCTAAAAAAACATTCCTCCCATCCTATTCCTCTCATATAAATAACTAAACACCCCTCCCTATCCATATGTCACTAGCCTAGCCTTTTATCTCTCCACCTCTTAACCTTTTAACTCACCCACCACAATATCGTTACTTATAATTTAGCCCTAACCCACAAAATTAATGGCAATGCCAATTGCATCTCACAATTTTGCATAATTGTGACTCTAACCATAATAATGCAACTAAGGGCATTTCACTTAGTCATGATATTTCACTCATAGCGTTTCTACCCTAAAAATCCAAAAATAAATGCTCAAATCAAAAAATTACTAGCCTAGAGGCTAATTACATACTGATGGTCCTACATCTTCAAGTTTATGGAGCTCTTTGACCCTCTCACCATGATGGGAATCTCGTGGGATGTGATCTACCATTATAACCCTAGATCACTATTTCACCAAGTCAAAAATTCAAAATAAACCTTTTTCAGACCCCTTTGACCTATTTGACCCCCTCTTTTAACCCCACATCACCCCTTTGACCCCTAGCACACCCATTATCTTCTCCTATGATCTCCCTTTCATCTCCAAACCCATATGCCTTATCTATCATCATGTTTAATCACCAAATCCCATCCATAAGTCATTTATGGCATGGATTTACATCTCCCTATCATCTAGCCCAATCTTAAGTTAGACTTACATCAGCGTGAGCTCTTACAATACTATGTTGGCATCACCTAGCCATAATCTTATGCCCAAGGATAACTCAGCCACTATTAACTCCTAATCCCTATCTGATCCTAGATCGATCACTCAACATTATAGAATAATTTTAAAATATGCATAATACATAAAGTAGTTTATTATCACTAATTAACTCATCCTATCTCTATTATAAGATATTATCCCTACCTGACATGTATCCTTGCTATGATAAATATCATCAGCTTATATCTTATCCCATCTCTTTATTTCCTAAACACTTCATCTTAAGAATTCATAGTTTTATCAATTTGTCTCTATTCTAAACATTGATCATTTGTCTATAACCCATGTCTCAGATTCAAGCCACTCACATATATGATTTGGACATCTCAATCATAACCACATTATTACTTAAGGCATCCCAACCCCACATTATCATCTTAGCTTTCATCCCACCCCTGGGACTTCTATTTGAGTGACCATCTAAGTTATTTATCCTCACATTTTCCCTCGATGGGGAATCATACCTAATTACATAGTTTCCATTTATGACCATGATTTTTATTTGAAAGACCATTACTCCTTCCACTTTTAATACCCTTTCATAGAGGGGCAAAATATATGAACATAAATTTCCTCACCCTAATAATTATATTAAACCCACTAATTTAACCCATAATCATATTCATAGTAAATTAACTAATATCTTATCTCCTATATAATTTCCCTACATCCCATGAACCTTACTACACCCTTAGAATCAATTAGTCACCCTCATTAACCCACTAAATAGCCTATTTACCTACTAATATATATACTAAACCATTTGATAATTTAAAATTCATTTTTATACACCTACCCATCTACCACCCTATTAAATTAGCCTTTCCTACACCCCTACTCCATAATAGAGATTCTAAAATTGGAGAATTCTCAAATCTCCTCCATTTTAGACCTTTTCCAGAATCCTTTATACTAGAGGTTTCTAAGGAATTTTTAATTCTTTGAAAATTTCTTAGGCATTGATCTCAATAGCTCAATATTAAATATGAGCCATTGATTTTCCATCTATTTGCCTATATATACAAGCCATATATATACACAATATTTTCAAACTTTTATCAATTACTGACACTTTGTATCTTGCAAGAATCCATTGAGTCTCAATCTCTCTGAGTGCATGCCTTAAGGGGTACAACATGAAAGGGGTGGGTAGACCATTAGTTCTTCATAAGATTATTATCCCTTTTTCCACTTACCATCTACACACTTGTCTCCTAAAACCATTTATCCTAAGTTTATTCTTCTCAATTATACCCATTCCAATCATTTATCATGTTTTGTCCTTTATGTTCTTGCATTGACCCCCTTTCACTAGTTGACTGTACTAGATCAACTAGGTCAACTTTGTACATTTTTTATCATCACATTACTATACAGGGTCAACTAGGTCAACCTTTTACTATTTAGGGTATTTTTTATTAGGATTTTTATCAGCCCCTCGATCAACCTAGCTCAAGACCTAGTGAATTATCCCCCAAAAAATATAGGGTTGACTGGGTGGACCTTGTACAACTAACATATTTAGAAGGATTTAGGGAGAGATCCACCTATATATACAAGTTAATTTCGAACCATTCGATAAGAAGATAAGTGAATAAGATTAATTGCAAATGAACATCTTCTTATTGACCATTCTACTTTAGTAATAAAGCTTAGGGTTCCATACTTTCTTTGGAGATATGGATCTTGTCTTGTGGATAATTATTTTGGATGCATAGATAGGTTGTGTAACCTAGAGCTGATTTTTATTTTTTATCCTTACATACCACAACAATCTCTTATGAATCACCTTGGCCAAGGGAGATATTGAGGCTTGGTAGGGTTATCTTCAATGTAAGTATTCCTAACTTTATTTCTCCTTTGTAAGAGTAGTTACATAATGCAATTGTGATTCTATCTCATGCATTATAATTCCATATACATTGATATGAGTATATGTCTTCTATGTATATTTAATTTAGTTTGTTTTGTTTCTAACCCCTACTTTGTGCCATAGGCTTTGGTGTGCACTATATTAGATTTACTTTCTTATTTATTAGAATAGAGTGAATATCAAAACCTAGGACTTTTTTAGGGTTATTACATGATTATGTTAAACTGTAGGCTTTGGAACCCTTCATAACATGGTGTATTGTGACAAGTGATCCTCTAATTAGGTATATATGATCTTCATATTGGTCATGATCCCACTTAACAATGTATTCCCAATTGGAAGTGTAGGTATGTTCTATCTTCTTAGAGCCAAGATTGATTTATAGACATGATGCATTTTTGATTACATACATCTTGGTGAACCTGACATGAGCTAACCCTTATAGGATTTATTCATATTATTTCATTTCTTTCATTCTTTCATCATTATTTTTATCATATATTTACCATATTAGATCAACTCTATTGACCCAGTATCTAATTTTTATACATAAGATGTTAGGTAAAAGCTACTAGATCAACCCAGTCAACTTAATATAATTTTTTAGATTTTTAAACATCCAATATATACTGCTAGGTCAACCTAGTTGACTTTGTACATTTTTAGGCACTTAACAATAGGTTTATACAAAGCTTGAACAACCCAGTTAGCAGAATTTGTAACCATATATGAAGGTTCTTGAACATCAATCTTAATTCTCCAGATCTATGATCCACTAAGGTTCCTTTCTATCTCTATCCTTTTCTTTACAATATTTCCTTTTATAGTTTGTATTATTTAAAAACTAACCTTACACAGTCAACTAGATCAACACTACCGACCTAGTTTTGTGTTTTATGTGTTGTCTAGATAATTGGGTTGACTCTATCGACTTTGTTCATTTTTAGACCTTGCTTATATAGTATAGGTTCAACTCTATCGACCATGTTCTATATTTTATGTATAAACTATTGACTATATCAACATTGTACCTTGTTTCAAATTTAGAATTAACCTTATATGCTAGTAATTAGTTCACACTCCTTTTTTTATTGATTGTATGCTTATAATAGATCACATAGTTTAATTAGGTGGTTTTTAATTAATTATTTAGTTTCACTATTTTCTATTTTATGCACACAACAAAATCAAAAAATATAAACAAGTATTTTAACATTTGTCTACCCAAGTCCAACCTACTTGGATTTCATCACCAAGGGGGAAGCCAACTTGATACTCTATTCAAGCATAAATCATGGTTTATTGGTATATTTTACCTAAATAGCCAACACCCTTATCTATACAGTGTGAATTGAGGGGGTAGACCCCAATACGAATCATGTATCATTACCACTATAGTCCCTTTCAGTCCTAACTACCTGAAACCATCCTTAAATGTCCATTCTAGCTCCTTGCTTACAGACAACTTCCCATCACATTTAAAATCATATCTTAATAATCTAATAAACATTCAAGTTAACCCATTAGTTATCTCTTTCCTTTCTAATTTAATTTCTTAATCTTTACTCAAGTGTATTTTGTATTGTAAAAACTTGAATTAGCCAGTGTTAGTATAAGGTGTATTGTTGTGTACCTCAATTAGATTAGCCAACATTAATCCAATTGATTATTTGCATCCTTTTAACTATTTATTTTCAAATTTATTGAAAAATTATCTTGTTTCAATTTAAAAATGTATTATGGGCCTTTTAATTTTCCCTCTCTATTGTAATCAATCAACCCAATTGACCCCATACCTTTTTCTGGCCCCTATTCACTATACTGGATCAACCTAGTTGACCATGTACTATGTATAAAACCTATTTTCTCTTTTTTTAGCCTTTGTTTACTTTAATAGATCAACCTAATCAACCTTTTACTATTTACATACCCTATTTTTTTGCTAGGTCAACCCAGTCGACCCTATACTATTTTTGTCATTTCCTATTTCCTTCCTTTCTCTTCTCTCTTTCTCTCCCTTCATCATGGAATTTTTTCTTGTTGACAATATCAAGTTGTATTCAATAGACATGATGAATTTTACCAACCCTCATAGGGTCTCCCATAGATAGAGTAGGGATCCTCTCTTGGATGATAGTAATGTTCATATTTCCACTTGCATAATGAACTATGGGACCCCTCCTAATACCTCTTTGCAACATAATACTCTTTTATCAATAGAATACCAAACTAAATTAGAGTATACCCTTGAAATGTTATTCTTTATCTGTAAATTTCTTCAACATCGAGGAAAATATCCTTATACTATTTACAATCTTATGATTAATGGTCAAGTTGAAGATCCTCATTCACCCACTCCTACACTCTCAACTAGATTTGGGAGTACCACTTTCTTTGATTCTCACCCTCTTCCTTTGATTATGACCCCTTATTATACCATGACCTCTTCTTGTCTAACTTCTACCACCTTCATGCCTAGTATATCCACTAACATGGTAGGTTCTACATCTAGTGGGCCTCTCATAAGATCCACTCTCCTTAATCCTTCCAATAGTGCATCATTTGCTACCCAAGGCAATCATGCTAATAGTGCTTATTTTTCTCAACCATTCATTAGTCCATCTTTTTCTACACAAGTAAATTTTGCCACTAGTGCCTCACATTTTCATAATTCCTCTCAAGCTCCTATCAACACCAATAGTGGTACCCAAGCCACTAATACCATCTCTAATGATTCTAATAATGATAATCAAATTCACCAACTATTGTTACAAATGCTTAATCCAATTATTACCTTTCAAGCTCATAACATAGATCAAATGATGAGAATGCAAAACCAAATTCTGAATCTTCAATCTCATCCTCAACCAATGGCTTTAAGCACACATAACCAAAATGTTCCCCCTCCTCTTCAATATTCTCAAGGAAATATCATTCCTCAACTTCCTTTGGTTAAAAAAACCATTAAGCATCTCCAAAATGAACCTCTTACTAATCAAATTGCTAACATTGATATAGGAGGTATCACACCTATAATTTATTATAATGGATCAACCGATCCCACCCTTCATCATAAAATATTTATAAGGATTGGGTCAAATTAAACATCTTTGTTGCTACTAAACTCTTATCCAAAACTCTCACACGTGATGCCTTGGATTGGTACAACCAACTTAGAAATCATTCCATTACTAGTTTGGAATATTTAGTGAATGCTTTAGTTCAAGAATTCCAAACTAGTGATCTTCCCAAAAACACTTTGGCCCACTTCATAAATTACAAACAACTCAAAAAATGAAACTACTCAAGCCTTTGTCAAAAGGTGGAAAACTTTGTCAAATAGATGTGAACATAACATGGCTGATGACAATCTTTTCCATATTTTTACGAATGCTCTTTTTCCTAAACTTTAATATTAGGTTCACACTCTCTCTCCACATACATTGGAGGATCTTATTGACCAAGCTAGATGAAAATATTTACTTATGCATCAATTCGAGCCATCCCAACCTTCTACAAGTCCTCATCTCTTACTTAAAAATAAATGTTGTAATGTTACCAATGATGGTGTTACATATTCTTATGACACCATTCATAATGTTAAAGCTATCATTCCTACCCCTTCTTTGGAACCAACTCCCTCTTCTCTATAATATACCAATACTCACTTATCTTCACCAAATAACATTAATGTTCATAAACCTATATCCCTAACTAAATTACTTAAGTGTCTACCTAGGTCTCTTTCATGAGAGTTTGACCTTACCTATCCTATGAAATCCTGGTATGATCCTAAAAGAATTGTTTATTTCATGCTAGTTGGGGTCATTCTCATGAGACATGTAAATAAATTCATAATTTAGCTATGGAATTTCTTCTTGGTCCTAATTTTAATCATGATTCTATCATCTAAAAGTGTCAACAAGATTATGAAACTAATTTTAATAACTATAAGTCACATGATAAGACTCAAGCCTTGAACCAAGCCAACGCTCATTTAGATATCTATGAAGACCCTCTTCCTAATCATCAACCTATTCAATAAAATCAAGACAAAGCTACCCCTTCCACCAATAATGTATAAAGTCTTGTTGAACCCACTTCTGAAGATAATGTGGTTAGCATGACTAATATGTGAAGGGTGGTTACTTTTATCGATTCCCAACCTATCTACACTTCTCCTTCACATAAATCACATCATGTTATCTAGGATTCTTCTCCAACTCATTTAAATGAGTTGGGACAAGATGAACTTATTACTTTTGATGATTTAATTTATGACTCTCCCTTGGATAACACTTCATTTTCTATTTTTATCACTATTTTGTCATCTTATAACACTAATTGTAATGAAATTTCTACTAACACTTCGTATACCAATTCTCAAAATTAACTCAAATCAGATACTTATCATCACAACATAATTTACAATATTGTTCTAAACCTTCTTCTTATAAACATAAATTTCAATGTACTTTGGCTCCTCCTTCTGAAGACATCTTTAATCATTATGCACCTATATCTAACAATCTTCTTATAGGTGATGATGAGTGGGATCCCATCATAGAACTCACTAATCTCCCATCCCAAATTCTATTCTTTGAGATTATGAGGAATTCTCCATGTCATAGAAACTATCTTATGCAACTATTGTTCAAAATGAATGTCCCAAAATTAACTCAAATCAGATACTTATCATCACAACATAATTTACAATATTGTTCTAAACCTTCTTCTTCTTATAAACATAAATTTCAATGTACTTTGGCTCCTCCTTCTGAAGACATCTTTAATCATTATGCACCTATATCTAACAATCTTCTTATAGGTTATGATGAGTGGGATCCCATCATGGAACTCACTAATCTCCCATCCCAAATTCTATTCTTTGAGATTATGAGGAATTCTCCATGTCATATAAACTATCTTATGCAACTATTGTTCAAAATGAATGTCCCTCGTCCTCCCCTAGCAGGATGAGAGGTAGCCTTATCTAGATCTAAGGATAGTATATTACAATAATGTGAAGAGATATCTATCAATGTTGATGAAACTATAGAAACTTTTCTTTCCTTAAAATTCCCCATACCTTTTATTATTCTTCACAAGATTCTACTTCATGCAAATGATCCTCCCTTATTCATTATTGTTAAAATAGATTATATCCAAGTTAACCATGCATTGATTGATGAGGGTTTTGGAACCTATGTTACCTATCTTGACTTCATTAAAACCCTTAGATATTTAAAATGTAATCTCAATTATACATGCAGCACCTACCAAGGATATGATAGAAGGCAAATGCCTCCTCTAGGCTATGTGTGGCTTCCCATTACCATCCCACCTATCACCATTCATGTGAAGGTGATGATATTTAACTTCCCCCTTTATTATAACATCTTGCTTAGTAGGCCATGAACTCACCATATAAGAGTCATTACTTATTTCATCTACCAATGCAGTAAATTCCCTCATAATGGAGCCATTTATAGGATTCATGGTGACACTAACCCTTGAAATTTCAAACAATTTTAAGACTGTGGTGTCTTCAAGATTCTTACTCTTGAGCCTTTGCCTAACATTCCATTTTGTGATTCTCAACATCTTAATTTTCTTGTTAATTCAGTTTAAGGTTACAATGGGCATCCTAAACTCATTGGGAAAATTCTTCCTAACCTCTTATATTTTGATGATGATGAGCCCAATGAGATTAAACTCAATATTAAAAATTTTGATTTCTCACTTCATCTCATCTCATAGCTTCATGCTTCTTTACAGCCTCATTCCTGCAAGCATCCTTGCAATGATATTTTTGTAGTCTTGACCAAGACTCAACATTATATTCACCACACTTCCTTACAGGGCAATTTCATCCCTACTTATGTCATTTATCTTCATACCTTGGATTATGACTATGGTTATTCCTTAGATGATCTATTTTTAGGTGATCTTGTACAAGCTCGTGATGTTAGGATTGTTCATTATCATTCATCTTTACTTGAGTCTTTTCATGTATCTTCCCATTTTCCTTCATTTAAAATTCCTAATTTTAGTATTTTTCCTCTTTATCATAGGGTAGAGATGGCACTAACACCTCTAATTTATGAGGATCCTCATAGGAGTATGCTCATGGATCATGCTATGATCGGGCCTTACCATTTTACTAGGTACCCTAACCACCATAGTTGGTTTATTCTTGAGATTAATGTGACCCTCCTTAGACCTTTTGTATATCTTACTTCTACCTCAATAGAGCCCTTATCAAAGTCCATTCTTACTCCTGATATAGTTGAACCTATTCTCACTCCTATTCATATTGAGCCTACCCTTGTTTCTCATCCCATTGCTCCTTCCATTGAGCCTAGTTTTATTTATCCTCCATCACCACCTTCCTTTGGTTATGGTTTACTTCCTTGCCTAATATGGCTCTGTTGCCCACCAAATGGGTTGATGAGTCTTCTTCAACTTATTCCACTCCTATTATACCTCCTTCTATGAGTGCTCTTCCTAAGAGTATCACTATCTATTACTTCCATATGACAAATAATCATTATTATACCCATTGTCATAATTTTCAATAATATATTGATACTTTGCATCCTTCCTCTCCTTCATCAGACAAATCCACACCTATAATAAAGGTTTTACTTGAATATATACCTAAGTATGATGAGGTGTATTATTTCTAGCATGAATGTTGCCCCCATCACATAGATCACTACCACAAATTTCAACAACACCATAAGGATCACCTTCTAGCTATTCTCAAACCTTATTTCATTCCTCCCATAGGTTGTTCCCATCATAAGGCTTCTCCTTCTTCTCCTATGACTCCACCTCAAGTGGTTCAATCCCCTCTTATGGTACCTTCCTCACCTTCTGTGCCTCCACTCATGAATCCTTCCTTTTTGGGCCTTCCCTCACCTATGGATCTTTCTCCACCCATGAGTTCTTCACCCATGGATCTTTCTCCACTAATGATTCTTTCATCTCCCGTAGAGCCTGATCTCATGCATTCTACCAAATAACCCTTGCCTAATTTTCCTTAGAAAAATCCTTCGAGCATTCCTAATTTTTCAATTGAGGATATTAGAAGAGATGTTTTTTCTCAGTTTTCATTAAAGACTAATGAGACATTAGTAGTATTTTGTATCTAGCTTCATAGAGATTTATTTGATGCCTTGGATAATGTGTGTGGATAGATTTATTAGTACTTATGAGCACATGCATGGTGCCTTTATGTTTATGTTATAATTGGATGTGTGCTCTAATTTTATTTTTATCTATCTATTATATCATTTAACATTATGTTAAATTCATAATTTTTTTTACATGATGATTCTTTACTTTTTGTACTATATTTTATCATTTATATTTACATATGATTGTCTTTCTTTATCATTGTCTTCTCTATATTTCTTTAGTTTTTCTCAAAACTCTCTTCTTGTGTCTTCATAATTGTTTGCTCTCTTATCTCTATTTTTCATAGATAATTGTCATTGTGACTTGGTTATACAAACCCTATTCCCTTTAGTTTTTGTCTCCTTATTACCATGTGATTAGTTAGCAAACAATGTATCTCATTGTACTTTCCTTTCACTGGTCCACTTTGGATATCCTTATTCCCTTCTTCATTTTTTTAAAAATAAGCATATACACGGTTGAGACTTGAGATCACATGTTAGTTCATTGTCAAGCCTAAGTGTCTTACTCAATCTTTATATTTGTTTAATTAGCTTCTTTTAGCCTTAGCCTAAAATCTCATTTATGTGTATCACTATATCTCTTATGATTGGTCATTCCAAGTTCATATAGAGGAAGAATCTTAAAAAGACATAAAAATTTAAAACCTAAATCTTTTAAATAAAAGGCAAAAATATTCTTAAAATTCAAATCACACTAAAAGACATGATTCAAAGAACATATCCTTCTTCTAGTCGAAGCTCAAACTCCATAGTTGGCCTCATGATAGAGACAAGGTATTTTGGGATGTGATAGGCCATTAGATTAGAAAATGAGAATAAAAAAATATTTTAATGCTACCTATTTTCTCATGAAAGTACCTAATCTTCATAGTAGATCGATGGCTCTGTAGGGGATCTTGAGGAATGGGGAACATATTGTGGGAAGGTAGGTCTATTTTATCTTTTCTTGTACCAATCTACCTTCATGAGTTGATCTTATTAGCATGTTTATCTTCCTACAAATATTTATGTCTATATCAAATAGGTTTTCTTTGTACATTGATGGTCACTAGTCACTTAGTGTCTTCTCATGTCCTTAATATGCCCCTTGCTTACTAAATTCTTCTCATAAGATTCCTAAGTCTTGTTTTTTACATTCCCTATATCCCTCATATTTCCTCTTGAGATATATTGATTTGTCTATTGATCACTCCCCTCAAGATCTCATTTGTGAGTTACTTTGTAAGACCATGGATAAGACTTGGTATTCCTCACAAATTACCACCTTTTTCCTTCTAATTACCCACAACCTTTGTTAACTGATTTTCCCTTTTTATTCCACCCTAGTAGTGTTTTCTTTGTGAGTTTTAGTGTAAGACCATGGATAGGACCCAACATTTCTCACAAAAATTTCTAATAATACAAGTTATAAATAAAACTACATGTGTCAAATAAGAGATAATATGTGATTTACTATGAAGTTACACGTCATTGACTTGCTTCCCATCTTAATTTAGTGTGTTTTATTCTTACTTCAGTTCTATTTTACTTTTATCTTCTTATTTTCTGAGTGCATGTAAGAGGTCAACTATTTATTGAATTTTTCATACTTCCTAGCTTGAATTACTGTGATAAATTTAAGACAAATCTTTTGCCAATTTTATTTTTATCTTATACTTCCCAATGTGATTTAGTATAATTGATCAACTGAATTTATTTTTATACCATTTTTGCCCTTTACATACCTTCCATTTTATTACATTGTTTTCATACTTCCCAATGTGATTTAGTATGATTTTACTTTTTTTAATTAGGTACAAAAAATTTTCACTTTGGTTTAAAAACAAATTCCTTTTTACCATCCCTTGGCTCTTTATACTTAGTCATTTTCTTTTTATTACACATTTTCTAAATTGCAATAGTGTGTAGTAAATTTCTTACTGTCTATATTTTACCAAGTCATTTTTGCCTATTTATTTTTAACCATGCATGTGTTCTACATATTGTTAGAAAATAAACCACATCCCATATATTTCCCATAGCATATACAACAATAGATAAATACATGTGCTAGAAATAAATATATCCAAAGCATTCACAACCACAACCATAATGATGACAACATACATAATCAACATCAATATGCCAAAATGATTCATCATATATATATATATATATATATATATATATATATATATATATATATATATATATATATATATCACATGAGTTTTGACACAACAAGTACAAACATATATAATGGTCCAACTCTATGGCTAGGCTCCATCCTATCTATCTCGTGACCTAGACATGCTGCCTACTAAGGTCTTGATCTAACTCCTCCAAATAATATGATATAAAGAATCCATCCATGATTTGAATCCATCAACCTAACCCTCTATATGTGCCACCTGTGCTTGTATCTATACCAACTGGGCTAAGATCTCCATGTGTGTTTCCCTCTCCTACTCTTACACCTATGTCATATGGGTCAAGGTTGTTATATGTGCCTATGTCATCTGTGTCACTATATCGAGATATGCAGCTCTCTCCTATACTAGGTCTGACTATGCCCATATATTGCCTACACCCATCTCTATTAGTGGATCAATACTCTCTCTATGCTCATATCTACCATGTTTCCTCTCTAGCTAATCTAAACTAGCTTACCTAAACTAGGGAAGATGGTACATTGGGTTCCTTTAATGTAGTAGGGTCATAAAACTATAGAGTCTCATCTAGGATGTCATAAATTTCTCCCCTCACAATGGACCCCCATATCTCCTCATCATCCTTAGTTCATCTATAAAATCACACCTAGATATATATTAGATCATTGTTATATCTCACAATATCTATCTATCTCTAGTCTCTATTTCAAAATAAAAAATTAAACAATAATTTAATCATCTTTATTACATGTCTATGTCTTAGACACTATGGTCTTGCCATCCACATGACCACCTCATAAAGTCTCTCTATCTATGTGGCCTCCTATGACCTCCTCTTTAGGTCACCTCCTCAACTTAAATCCAACTATCATGGCTTCTATCTACCTCAACCTATGCCTAAGTGGCCTCTCTATCATCTATCTCTCCTCTATCTCATCAAGGATGGTGATAGTCTCCACTCTCTCATTTTCCTCCTACCTCCATTGATGTTGTGTCCTTGACAGTCACTAATCATCTCACTATAGATCTGGTAGTGGTATCTTTGGTTCCACTACCTCCACACCCCTCTCCTCCTACTCTACTCCCTATTGTGCTCTCCTAGTCCATGGTCACTTATGACATGGTCTGAGTATTGACTTCATCACTGGTGGCCCTAGTCCCCTCCTCCCACACAAATCTCTCATATGTTTATCCCACTTCTTAGGCATCAAAATCAATGTCACTAGATGATGTAAGCCCATCTATCCTAGTACATGTGCCATTAGATGTGGCTCTCTCCATTAGGTGTAGTGTTTGACCACCTCTATCCTTGTTGTAGTTGGTACAACTACGTCCCAACTCATTCATGTAGTCATTATATGCCCATATGGATACCACATTATGTATGTGTATCTTACCATCTATAGTGCTAACACAAAGGGCACAACTTGCATTATTTGGTCCTCTCTCCATCTCTACACTCAAGGTGACCTATTATAAATTGTATGGGGAAACCCATCTAGCTAATACATGGAAAACCTCTCATATATCCAAACCATCAATAATATGATTGGTACCATCAAATTTTACCCTTTGACCATCACATCATATAGATCATGTATGAACTAAACCCAAATGATAGAGCCTAGATCATATAATACCTACCATAAACAATGGTACCTTTCCATCTGATTTGTGACATAGTACTTTTTATGTCACAAGTCCTATCACAATATTTTATATATTTAGAATCTATGATGTATATACATCAAACATACTAACTCTCCTACCCACTAATATCATCTCCAAACTTGTAGCCCACATGGTTAAGACTCTCCTCTAGAATATTTGGCATGCTTTTAGTCATTGGTGTTCCTATTATTGATAACCCTAGGATGGCATGCACATCTTCTAAAGTGATAGCTATCTCTACCTCTACCACATCCCCATCCACTTCCCATCTGAAGGTGTTAGTCAATCATTCCTAGCATCTAAAAAACATGACTAATAGATCCATGCTCAAGGGAATCCTACACATGTCATCTATCCCTCATAGGCATATAGCTATTATCCTAGCTATATCTCCTATTATTAGATACCCCAATAGATTTGATAGCTAAGACACATCTACCAATCTTCAAAACTTGGGTCATCCTTGTGACTAAGAAATAACAAAAGATGTATTATATCTTCCATGTCATGTATAGTCAAAATACAATATTTTTTATAATTTCAATAAAAAACAAGCCCAAACTACTTTACCTTATTCATTTTTACCTGTTTCTATCCTATTCAGTCCTTTTTTCCCTTACTTGGTCATTTTGAGCCATTCTAGTCTTCTTTCATCCTTTTACACATATTTTTGTACCATTCTGGTTCTTTGGTCAAACTAGTTTGACCAAATTTCCCTATTTTTGGCTTGGTTGACTTAAAAATCTAATTCAGCCCTCTTTTTTCCCCACCCTAGTATTGCATTATCATTTGGGACTTTTCAAATCAATTGGCCAAACTATACTAGGTCAGTAGTCTATGAAACATACAGGGTCAACACATACCTACTGGATCAACAATGTGGATTTTGCTCATTTTTAGCCTACTAGGTCACTGGATTGACCCAATTTGTTTTTACAACCGACCCCTTGTATTTTCCTTAAAAAGTGCCTTTTGTAGTTTTCTTCCTAGTTCCTTCAATCCCATTTGCTTAATTGGTTTTTCCTACCCATAGAATCTAATATTGCTTCATTTTCACATCTATAAATGCTAAAAATACACTTAATTCAATAAAATACTCAAAAACTGGCTTAAGATTCATAGTTGTATACTTGTAGTGCACTTGCTACAGCTCTTGGGTCTCCTCCTCATCTAGCCTGTCGTCTACTCACCATACTAGCTCATTTGGTCTTTAGAGCTCTTTTTCTCTCTTTCATAAGTCAAAATAACCAAATGAATTCTCTTTTTCCCTATTTAAAACACCTTTTCAAAATTCAAATTCTTCAATTATTTTTCTACAGATTCCTTTTTTTGCCTACATCTCTATTTCTATTCATTCATTTTTCAAAATGTAAAATACATTGGATTTGTAATGACACATTGAATCTTTTCCACTATCATATGCCTATCTTCCAGATTTTTTGATTTTTGGGTATTTTTCTTTTGCACTAACTTCTACAGGAATGCCTAGTGTTCTTCACATTGGATGATTTCACTTTCTCTTGCAGTCTAGTTCTTTATCTATAGCACTAAGGTCAATAAAGGTATGTGTTTTCAATTATGTCCTTTCAATTATATTATTTGTTACTTATTACACTTTACTTAGCATCAACATTGTTTGTTATCATGTTATATCCTGAAGCACCATCCCTTTTATAGTTACATGACACATGATGAGATTCAAGTGGAACATATGTACAAACATAATATTTTCAAACTTTTATCTATTACTGACACTTTGTATATTTCAAGATATTATTTACTCTCAATCTCTCTGAGTGCATGCCTTAAGGGGTACACCAAAAAAGGGGTGGGTAGACCTTTGGTGCTTTGTAAGATTGTTATTCCTTTTACCACTTACCATTTACACACTTGTCTCCTAAAACCATTTACCCTAAGATTATTCTTCTTAGTTATACCCATTCCAATCATTTTTCATATTTTATACTCTATGTTCTTGCCTTGATCCCCTTTCACTAGTCGACTTACTAGGTCAACTTGGTCGATTCTGTATAGTTTTCATCCTCTTATTATTGTATAGGGTTGATAGGTTAACCCTATACTATTTAGGGTATTTTTTCATTAGGAGTTTCTTTATCCCTTTAATCTACCTAGCTCAAGACCTAGTGAAAAAATTTCTTGAAAACATATAGGTTCGATTGATATATACAAGTTCATTTCTAACCATTTGATATGAAGAGAAGCAAAGAATAATAGGTATGAATTAACATCTGCTTATTAACCATTCTAATTTAGGAATAAATCTTAGGGTTCCATACTTTCCTTGGAAATATGGATCTTATCTTATGGAAAAGTCTTTTAGATGTATAGATAGGTTGTGTAGCCTAGAGCTAATTTATCTTTGTTATCCTTAAATACCAGAACAATCTCTTACAAAGCACCTTGGTCAAGAGAGATATTGAGGCTCAGTAGGTTCATCTTCAAGGTAAGTATTCCTAACTTTATTTCTCCTTTTCAAGAGTAGATAGATAATGAATTTGTGCTTCTCTCCCATGCATTAGAATTTTGTATACATTGATGTGAGTATATGTCTTCTATGCATGTTTATTTTAGTTTGTTTTTTTTCTAATTGTCACTTTGTGCCAAAATATTTGGTGTGCACTAGATTATATTTACTTTATTTTTTATTATAATAGAGTGAATATCAAAACCTAGGACTCTTTTAGGGTTGTTGCATGATTATGTTAGATTGTAGGCTTTGAAACCCTTCCTAGCATGGTGTATGACAAGTGATCCCCTAATCGAGTCTAGCAGATCCCCATATTAGTCATGTGCCCACTTAAAAAATGTATTTCCAACTAAAAGTGTTTGTATTCTCTATCTTCTCTAAGACAATATTGATTTATAAACATGTTGCATTTATGATTTCATACACCATACCTCCATGACTAACTAACTTAGAAACTTGGAAAATTTGAGAATTTTGAAATCCAAAATCATCCACTATACTTGTATTTATTATCCAATCATTCCCATATCCTTGTTAAATCCATCAACAAACCAAGAATCTATTTAAGCCATTATCAATATCAATCAAGAAATATAACAAACTAGTCATTTTGCACTCAAATTAATTTTGAAATCTTGTAGAGGAGCTCTAAGGGGGAAAATGATGATAAGAAATCTCATTTTAAATGTCTAATTGTTCTTTTATCCCTTCCTTTGATATTGTTTTCATTTTTTGTTTTTATTTCTAAAAATAGTAATATAGTGAATAATCTAAAATACACTCAAACAGTAAGCAAGTCGTCGACCTAATATTCAACTATCTTATGAATGAGATTATGAAAGATATGGGACACTATTCATTGATATTTTTCCTTTATGTTATTTAATTTAAACAGCATGATTATATAGCATAAAGTGCCCCATGGTGTGGTAAAATAAGTTTTTTCATGGTCTTCCTCAACTATCTTGATTTGATTATAACTGATGAAACCATACATGAAAGAGAGCATTTCATATCCTATTATGAATTCCACTATAATACCAATGTTGGGAAAATGAAAATAATATTTAGTATATGATTTGTTTAAGTATTTATAATCATAAAAACATCAAATTTGGCTGTTAGGTTTGATAACTGGGACAATGTTAGCAACCTTTTGGGGATGAGCAATTGGTTGAATGAAAACAACATCAAGGAGCCACTTGATCTCATATTTGACTAAAAGAGCTTCCTTGGGATTCATTTTATGAATTTTTTATTCAACCAGATTTACATTGAGATAAAGTGTAATCCTATGTACTATGATTGAAGGACTAATGCTATGCATATCAAAGTATGCCCAAGTGAAAACTTCAAGGAAGTCCTTTAAAATTTATTGAATGTCTATATCTTATTTTCTTATGCAAAGTAGAAACCAATAATATAATTCAAGAATTAGTATCGATGCCATAATTAAACTCAATTGTCTCTTTACTATGTAATGTAGATTGATCAATAATGTATGGTGTTATAGGGATTGTACCATCTATATTGAGTGAAATGTCATATGAATTGTCTGAGTGCTCACCAAAATATGCCTGGGCATTTGTGTAATAAGGAAACCTATTCTTATGATAGAAGGAATGGAGATCCTCATATTCCCCTAGGAATTCTAAGAGAACCTCATCATTAGTAAATTCATCAAAAGTAGGTAAATCTAGAGAAATGGTATCATTAATAAGATCAAGGTAAATAATTAAAAGTGTAAAAATGCTATTTAATATACTATTTACATGTGAGTTGTGTGGATAAAACACTATATACTAAGAATCATGATTAGAATACTTAGAATTATATGCATTATCTTTATATCCATGTCCTTGATTACCTTGTTGATCATATGCCTAAATAGGATTAATAACTCCTTGTTCATGTTTTTTGAGGCCCTATCCTATGTAACCCATTTTTTGGAAATATCTCAATTCAAAGGTAGAAGTCGATCTATTATCATGTGGTCTAGAGCTATATGAGGGAGTTATACATGAACTCTAAATAGTAGACTAGAGGGGTGTTGTATTGAAATCCATGTGAGGAATATAATTGTGTGAAGGATCTATATGTTGAAAATATTTGAAGGGTTCTTGATCCATAAGGCATGTGTAGATATGACCTTTGTAGCAGAAATTTAAACATACATGTAAAGTAGGTGAAATTGCATACATATCTTGAATCCAAGGTCTTCCAAGAAATATTGTAATTAAGATCATTAGGCATAAATTGACATGTTTAGGTAGTGTTCTACTTCCCAATGTAAGGTTTATTGTGACTTGACCCAAAACTTTACATGGAATATTATCAAACCCTTGAATGTTCATATCAGAAGGATATAAATCCTTGGCATGTATATTAAGAATCTATAGAAAATAGATATTAAAAATGTTCAACCCTGATATATTATCAACTAGCATGTGTTTGACACCCACCTTGTTAATTCACAATGAAATGTAAAGAGGTAGGTGTATATATATGATGTGTTGAGATGGGAGATCTTATTTTTCAAATGAAATATTCCATTTAGTCCATTTCATAGTATTTAGTATGGAATCAACATAAGATGGCTCTATTGTGTGAGGCTTTTTAGTATCATAAAGAGTTGCATACAAAATATCATCATATGTGTCATAATGTTGGAGGATCTCTAAAATGGAAACTATGGTTGAAGTAACACTACTTGGTTGACAAAATTATAGCCATGGGTGTTGTTAATATTCCATGCTCTGGGGCCACATGTGGACATCATAGCATGGACCACATGGTCTACTATAAACATAGAGTTTTTAGTAGAGGATGGATAGCAAATATATGTGTAGGTTCAATAATTAATATGGATATGTGAGACCACTAATGTTCTATTATGTCTAGTAGTGATAAGTAGGAATCCAAGTGAACCAAAGAACAAAACACATTTAAAGGAGACGTGTTAATTTTATGTAATGTGTTTAGTATCTTATGTAATATAACTTATATGTGTTTAAATATTTTATTCTTAATTGACTTACACATAAGAAAAAAATAACATGGTAGAGAGATAATGAAACATGGCATACATTTCAACTGATATAAAACATCATGTATACATGTATTTATGTCTTTTTTGAGTTCATTCTAAATTAAAAGAAACAAGAATGCAAATTAAATTATTAAACTTTTCATCAAAAAGTGATAAACTTATTTTTTCATTATTATCATGATTATACCAAATAAAAATTAGAAGATATATGGATCTAAAACCTAAATATGGGTCCTAGAAGGTTGGAAACAAAAACCCTAAAGGTAGTCTAAGGTTTGGGTTTTTGAAATATTTGAAGTAAGTCAGTTTCGCCAAATGATTTAAATTTTAAGGGGTTAAGGAGTTTAATCCCTAGGTTGTTAAATGGTCTAAGTATATAAATTAGGGTATAAAATATGTAGTAAATACAACCTTTGATTTGTGAAAGAACTGATATAATCTGATATTTCTAATAATAGCAATGAATCACACAAATAAGTACTTATCTAAAAGTTGCCTAAGATAGAGGATCTAGAAACTAAAAATTAGTATAGGAGATAATGTGTCTCAAACATGATACATGTATTCGAAACCCTCCTAAACAATATAATAGAACTGTAACTTAGATAATAGTTTTGTAGATCTTGTGTCCAATTTTGACACTAATGTAATATGTGAAAGAACTAATCTATACTTCTAAGAGCACTTGTGTCTGAGTTTTCTAAACTTATTCATGTGTAGACAAAACTTGTTTCACTATATGTGGCTTGTTTTGACTAATTATATATGATAATCCTAGACTTCCATGTGATTAAGGTATTTGACTGACACAAATAGCAAAAGTGTGATGTTAGTTGGGTAAGCTAAACATCCTCAACACCCTGCTATGATGAGATTTTCCTACATACCAATACTCTGAGGAGGGATCAAGATCGATGTAGTTCTCCCCACATAGGTACTAGTGTAAGTGTAATCGAAACTATTATGAATGCCATATTGTGTGCTTTGAGTGAGGCTTGAGATTTAAATCTATTTATTATGAAATTAAGAGGGTTGTAGATGACTATATTAACAAATAAGGTAGAATAAGAATTAATAACCTTAATTTTACACCACTTATTCTAAGTTTATTTATGTGCATTTACATTTGATTTCCACTTAATTAATAAAGGGATAAAATTAACATATTTATACTAATTTGGTGCTTTTTCAAGATTTGAAATAAGTCTAGGCTGACCATATGTGTCTTTAGAATTAAAAATATATCTATTGGAGTTAAAAACAAGGAAAAATACAATAGCACCCAATTGGGACACTAGCATTGTGGCACTAATGTCCAAGTATGGTGTTAATGTCCATGTGGTAACTAGAGGCACTAGGGGCCTAGATCCCTAAGTGATGGTCTAAGACTAATTTTGAGATCTATAGGGATGCATAAGGCCAACACAGAATCTATATAATTGTATAAATAGACCCTAAGATAGGTCTAGGGCTAAGCTATATGGATGAGTGGTCTCAAGTAACACTCTTTTCACTCAAGCAACATTTTAGATGACCATATATATATATATATATATATATATATATATATATATATATATATATATAGGTCCCCCACCATTTTATTGATGTTAAATAAATAAATACATAGTTATACCATGAAACCAGACCTCTCAAGGCTAAACAAGGCCCAACTACAAATTTATAGACCCAAAAAGCATAAAATATTGTAGCCAATAACCCCAAAAACTACCAACCCAACCACTACAACACTAGTATAGAAGAGTATACAAAACATCAAAATCCAACATGAGGATAGATAAGAAGAAACCAAGATAACCTAAAACCTATATTAGACTAAAGACAAAAAACACATGTTACATGTGTCTATATAGGATAACATCAAAGAGTCATAGCCATATCCATGTCTAAGTCCACAAAGTGCACATTATGTAGTGTTTTCTCATAACCAAAAGAAAAGGCTCTCAAAAAATATGCTCTAGTGTGACCATAGGAGCTCCTCTACTAAAAATAACAAATCTTACCAAATTTATTACCACATTTAATATTGAAAGAGTGGCCTAATTTTATAGGAGAAGATGGCAAGGGAGTATTGGTTTCACTATGGAGGTTAAATCAGCCTCGACAATTGATTCCACTTGCTTAGTGGTGAAATTAGGAGGTAGAATCTAAATTAAAGGATGCCTTACTCCTTAATAGTGATTCTCTCACTCTCTCAAACACACAAAAACACAATTAATATGTAAATACATATACCCTCTTTATTGAATAGAAGACAAAATTAAAATCACAAAAAATAATTAGGATCATAGTGTCACATTATAGTTCCAGGCCTAAAGCTATATGTTCTTCTCTTTGTATTCTACCTTCTCTATTTTTATCTCCTTATAGATTCCATATTCAATATTTGATGTTCCATTGAGCTTTGTTGCTCTTATTTAGATATAAAATATTTATTTAACTATTGGCCTAAGATATTTTCATTTTCCACTCATTGACCTTCTTAAATCATCTCTCAAACTACCTATGATTACTGAGGATGTTTTTATAATAATGAGCATGTGGTTTATTTAAGTATCTCATGGAAATAACCAACTAAAATCTCTCATCAAGAGATCTCCAATGAGACCCAAAATGCCCCATTTTGTGACTTGTTAAAAAAAAAATTATATGTTAGATATCTTTGTGTCTCTTCCCCTCACTATTATTATATTTGAGAATTTTGATTGCAAGGATAATAGGATTTTACCATGCGGTGTTATTTTGGGGTCTATTTGTAATGGGAAATTTTTTTCCCATTATCTATTCATGATTCATGGACCTTTAGACTATATTAAGTCCAAAATATCATCATTCACACCTCTGTCTTTGTGAATAATGTGTCATCTATTTAATTCATGGATACATGGAGTATTTAAATCCACTTTAAGTATTTTAATGCATCTACCTAAGGACTATGGACTCCATGTTAATTTTGACTGTGATCTCTAAAAATTATCCATGACTATGACACTTGTCACCTTCATCCTTGTATTTTTATAAGGTCACTATGGAATATATGCAATTTCATCAAGGTTGTCACTCTATTAAAAATTTCAATAAAACTAAGGATTTCATGATGTCTATATAAGAACTTTGTGGTATACCATATCCTTTAGACTATCTTATTCACTTAAGAATCTTATCACATTTGATTTGGACTCTGTTGGCCTAAATATTAAGTTTCAACACTTAAGAGGATAGTGTGGGTCCACCATGAATCTTAAATAATATACATATATGAGACTATGTTGCCTCCATTATAAATTTTAAATTGAGGAGACCACCAAAATAAACTATGAAAACACACACACACACACACACACACACACACACACACACACACACACACACACACACACACACACACACACACACACACACACACACACACACACACACACACACACACACACACACACACACACGCACACGTGTGTGTGTGTGTGTGTGTGTGTGTGTGTGTGTGTGTGTGTGTGTGTGTGTGTGTGTGTGTGTGTGTGTGTGTGTGTGTGTGTGTGTGTGACCACATTTAAAAGGAAACTTAGAGTTGTGAAAATAAATGTGATCCCTGAGATCTCAAAATGTGACATGAGAACCCTCTTTTAAAATACTCAAAATTCCTGCTAAGTTTACTAAGTTTTATATATATATATATATATATATATATATATATATATATATATATATATATATATATATATATATATATATATATATATATATATATATATATATATATATATATATATATATAGTGTGTGTGTGTGTGTGTGTGTGTGTGTGTGTGTGTGTGTGTGTGTGTGTGTGTGTGACCACCTTTAAAAGGAAACTTAGAGTTGTGAAAATAAATGTGATCCCTGAGATCTCAAAATGTGACATGAGAACCCTCTTTTAAAATACTCAAAATTCCTGCTAAGTTTACTAAGTTATATATATATATATATATATATATATATATATATATATATATATATATATATATATATATATATATATATATATATATATATATATATATATATATATATATATATATATGTAGTGTGTGTGTGTGTGTGTGTGTGTGTGTGTGACCACCTTTAAAAGGAAACTTAGAGTTTTGAAAATAAATGTGATCCCTGAGATCTCAAAATGTGACATGAGAACCCTCTTTTAAAATACTCAAAATTCCTGCTAAGTTTACTAAGTTACATATATACATATACATATATATATATATATATATATAAAGCTTAGTAAACTTAGCAGGAATTTTGAGTATTTTAAAAGAGGGTTCTAACATGCACACACACATACATATATACATTTTAGTCCTTTCCCTTCACCAAACATTTTAATATTATGTTAATTTTTGTAAGACATTAATAAATATACACTTGATGAATCAATAGTTAATATATTTATTAGTGGAGGATAATTACTAGGAGAAAATGATATCAATAGTCTTGAAATCTCAAATAACCAATAGCCAAATAAGTCACAAAGCTCAAAATGAGATGGAAAATAATATCAAGAGAGCATCATGTTGCACTTATTTGAGCAGAATCAAAAATATATTTTGGAAGAGTAGATGTTTTAATTGTAGAAGCATTGGTAGTATATGTAACTTGGAAGAGTATATGTTTTAGTTTTAGGAGCATCATCAATAATTGACATCAGCTTGACTAACATTTTACACTCCTCATATATGTAAACATTAATTGTAATTAACTCATATTGAGTCGCATTCAATGTTGAAGGAAACTCATTAGTGATATTTATGTGGAGTCCAAACTTCATGAGGTCATAACTTTTGATCTATACTCTTTTGAGCTCTCATTTTTCCAAAACAATCATCTCAAAAATTTCAATTCATCCATAAGCCACCCTATCTAATTTATGATGTTTTAGAAACTTTTTGGAGGCCATACATGACCACCTAAGGGTCCAAAAATGAATTTTACTATTTTTTCTGGTTTTTTTTTTTTTCTATTTTTAGAATTAGCATATTTTTTTAATCAAAAATGATCTTCAATTGAAATTCAATTTTTAGGTTAATTTTAGTGTTTAGGAGATATGTGGATATTTTTAGGGTTGTTCAAACTTGCATGTGAAACTTTCTAAAAATAATAAATGTTAAAAATAACAGGGCAAGTTTTTTTTTTTTTAGATTTTTAAATTTTACATGTCAACTCCAATTTCAAGTTGAGGTTTCTTTATACTATTGTATGCAATTATTTTCTTCATTTAATATGAATCAATACATAATATGTTTTTAAGAGTTCTATGTATTGTGCTTATTGGGTTTTTTGCCTTAATAGTATTTGGGTTCATTATTTAGTATCAGAGCAAGTTCAAATCTTGAAGGTGTATGAGATGGTGAGAGGACAAGGACAAGGATGAGGAGGAATTTCTCAGATGAATAAGAATTTCCAAGATATATAGAGGCAAGTGGAATAATTAATTGTAATTATCATAAATCAAAGACAAAGGAGGATAGAAGATGAAGTAGAGAAGACATATATCATTAAGAATAAATCTAGCAAGAAGAGGAACAATAGGAACAACCACCATAAATGGAAGAACGGATGGTTCAAGATTTAGAAGGAGGGAATGAAAGAATCAAGGTTGACAATCTAGATTATGTAGGAATTTTAAAACCAAAGGATTTGATAGACTGGATGAATGGCATGGATAAGTTTTTTAAATGGAAAACTCTGAGAGAAGACAAGAAAGTAAAGTTTTCATGTACAAAATTGAAGGGTCATGCAATTATGTGGTGAGATCACTTGTAGAAAGAGAGATAGAGAAAGGGTAAAGAGAATATCAAATCCTATATAAATATGGGTAATAATTTGAGGGACAAATTTATTTTTGTGGATTATACACAAACCCTATACAAAAGATTCTAGAATTTAAGGAAAAAAGGATCACAGTATATATATGAGATTTACAAGCTTTACATATGAGTGGAGCATGGAAAAATGGAAGACCATATGGTTTCAAGGTATGTAAATGGTTTGAATTTTTATATTTAAGATTAATTGAGCATGCATATAATACATTTCTTAGAGGAAGCTTATCAATTAGCTTTGAAGGCATAATAAAAATAAAATAGACAAAATTTTATAAGATCATTTAGCATTTGACCAAGAAGAGGAAAATCCCCTCTGATAAGTGGATGAGTTAGATTCAATATCACTAGAGGTGGGTTTAATCCCACTAGAGGAGAATCATCACATGGTATAGAAAATCAAGAAGATAATAGACAATGATTTCATACTAGTAAAGAGGAAGAGGATTTTAGAGAGGACAAGGATATGGTGGTGCTAGATAATGGTTTCCAAATCAACATAGATATTATGTTTTTACATATGTGGATAATAAATACATAGAGAATTTGAGTGTTTGCATTATGATGCAGATACCTCCTTTCTCTACTCTAACCACAACTTTGATACTTGCAACCAACACTACATGTAACCAGTCTCCTAAATCTTCTTTAAATTATCAATTCCCTCACAAGGTATAATAGCATTATCTTGCATGAAATATTCAAAATCATTATTAAATTTATTTATAAAGTTGTATTTAGACCTATTATACACCTCCTAATTTATTCATACATCGTATCCCATACATTGTATCTCTTATAATCTCTTTTGATTGTGTCCTCTTTGAGGTCCACTCTCTCTTCTTAGTTCTTGATGCTATAAACTCTCAATCCAAATTATTTTCTTATTTAACACATGTATATACCTTTTATATTATTATTTTCTCACAACTTACTTGTCTCACCTTGATCTCAATCCTCATTCTTTCTCTAAGCTCTCTTATGAACCTCTACTCAGTTTCACACTTCCATTGTAGCCTTTTTAGGGGCTTATTACACCTATACAGACAAGT
Source organism: Torreya grandis (assembly GCA_037957365.1). NCBI lineage: Eukaryota > Viridiplantae > Streptophyta > Pinopsida > Cupressales > Taxaceae > Torreya > Torreya grandis. The sequence goes on along the minus strand of JARHVA010001392.1, from coordinate 3,356,895 downwards.
AAGATTCAATATTGATAAATTAAACTTAGTTAATAACACCATATATCATGTCTTATCTCCATATTAACTTTTATGGTCTAACTCATCTTTTAGATGCTCTTTTTGGACCCTATTCAGACCTATATAGGTCTCCTTACTCCTTATTTGTACACAGTAATCTATAGTTATATGTAAAAAAATTGTACTAGTTAAAAACTACCTAAATACTTTTTTTATGTCATATTATATCATATGCCCAATTTTCATGAATATTAACTATTGGAAACTCCTAATAATACAATTTCTAGTTTTTAACCTTAAACTAGGGTTTCTTGGTTGTACACAAACCTGAGAGGGTTTCAAATGGATTTAACAAATATTGAGAGACTTTAAAAACCTTCTCAAGACTTAAATAATGTATTTATAACTATTTTAAACCTTTACCAATTTTTAACTCTTCTTGAGTAACTCCCAATCACACTTTAATCATGAATTACATAGTGTTTTGTAACATAGTCTACCTATGTGCAAGTTAAAATAGAGTTTTGAATGCATATTGATTACCTAAGGGTTTCAAGAAATCCTTTAAGATATTATTACATTATACTAACCCTCTATAACATTTTAATCTCTCAAAAATATTTAAACTTACAAATAATTCCCTATAGATCATATACTCAGGTTTATTCACTATCTTTTGTGAATAGAGTATACACCAACTATTAACTTGAATCCTTGTCCTATTTGGAAAAAAACAAAATTTAATATGAAAGAAGGATAAATTAAAATATTACCCTAATGATCCTACTCCTAGAACCACATTATTATTCTCAACACATTGTTGTGAAATATTCTTTCTTCATTGGATTGTAGGTTTTAATGAACACAAATAGGGTTATTGTCACAGTCATGCAGAAAACTATTCCTTGAAACTTTTATTACAAAATATTGTTCCAAAGATATTTTAAGGATGTCAAGACTTCAAATTAAATCCATAAAATAATAACAATGTAGATATATAGAGGCATCACTTCAATCTTTTCAGCTTTTATTGATTCTCTTTATGTACATTAGCAACTCTATCTTATGAACATAATACAGAGGTTTTTAGTTTAATCTCTTTCTTCATCCTAATCTATAGTATTCCTCTTCTAAACTATAAATGACTCTTTGTAACTTATAACTAACCCTTATACAATTCTACCATCTTTTCTGCCTATCAAAAAACTCATTGCATTCTCCTTTTACCAATAAATTAACTACTTTTTTGATTAACCAACTCTTATGACAATTACTTTGACATAGTGATTACATTCATAACTCCTAGTATTTGTCATTTTCCTTTTATATATATATATATATATATATATATATATATATAACCTTTATATACTCACCTATACCCATACATGACCTTATACAAACATTTTATTTCCTACTAGATCACAAAACTCCTAAAGCTAAGATCATGATTAAAATTTTCAAATTGGAGTTTTGGTAGTAAACTCTCCCAAGCCAATGAACATCCAAAACAAGGACATATGATGATTATAACACCCTCATAAGGTACTTATTAGACTTATAAGACTCAAATAAAATAAAAAATATCAAAATACACTTAACTACATGGACTTGCTTGATTTTCCTACATCATACTCCTAGATAAGAAAGAATTTGAGCTCCAATGGACTATTTTCATCTTCTTCTTGGTCTTCCAATTAATGTATCTTAGATATTAATTATTTGATGTTATTCTAATATGATTAAAATACTCTTAATTTTATATTTCATAATTACCTCTATTAAAGACTATTCTACTTCCATTGCTTGCTTGTATCAACTAGCACTTGATGTGCATTTATACTTTGCTCTCTACCTCTGTCATATGGGTTGTGTATTCCCTAAAATAATAATACTAAACTTTTAATTTCATCTTCCCCTATTATTATTTTCATGCTTACAAAAAAAAATACAATTTCTTACCTACATGTTATCTCAATGAGATTCAAGCCTCCATATGGATCTATGTCTTCAACCTACCATACTACTACCATCAATGCTTTCTCTTCACATTCTTTGTCCTCCATCATGTGGACCTCATCTATTACAACCTGTACCTTCTCCTCATTATCCATATTTTCAATGTGTAAGTCTCTCTCTAAGGTTTCTATTTTTATCTCTAACTATTTATCACTCTCATATGCAAACATGTAATCAGATGTCATACCTCCTTCATTAGTTTTTACCTCTCTTTCTAAGCCTTCAATGAGGCCTTCCAATTATTTTATTCTTTTTTTTTCCTTCCCATCATATAGATGGATAAAAAATATTATTTATTCTCATTCAAACTTATGTCATCCATCTCAAGGTATTGTTCATCTTCATTCTCTTGTTTACTATGCTAACTATTCAACCACAGTATTTTCATCTCTTGTTTGAGTTGTTTACAACACAATCTTTTCTGCTCCCTTTCTTCTCTCATGGATTTCATATTTATTTTCTTCATCTAAAAATTTGTTGGCCACTTGATTTTCTTCTTCTTCATGACCCATCATAGTGTGGGTTCTCACTTTCCTTCATTTACTCTATTATGATCAGAAACTCATCCAACTTTTACCTTACCTTTGTCATCTCTTTCTCCATCTCTCTCCTCTTAGTGTCTTCTTGCACTTTTCTCACTTTTTGGTATATCTTATCATACTTTCCATATTTTCTCTTTTCTCTCTCTATCTTCATCTTATCCTTCTCTCAATCTCTTGGTATCACCTAGACTTATACCTCTTGAAAAGCCTCATCCACTTGCCTTCTCATGACCTCTCACTTGGGTCTCTCTCTCTATAACCTCACCTGGATCTATCTTCTCTCTTGTAATTTACCTAGGTCTATTTTCTCTCTCTTCAAACTCTTCTTGAGATTTTCAATACCTCTCTCACACTATTAAACCTCACTAGCTTCAAGGCTACTTACCACACTCAACTTTCCCTCACACCTTAACACTATTTCATGATCATATCAAAACTCAAAATGAAAAGCTAAACAAACATGTACCTTCCATTTTCTTGATGATTATCCTTATTCTCATCCCATGAAATTTGTTTCTATGATAATAAATGATGTAGATACCTTCTTTCTCTGCTCTAACTACAACTTTGATACCTGCAACCAACACTTCATGCAACCAATCTCCTCCATCTTATTTGAATTATCAATTTCATCACAAGGTATAATAGAATTCTCTTGCATGAATTATTCACAAGTATTCTTTAATTTATTTCTAAATCTAAATTTAGACCTGTTATACACCTCCTACTTCATTCATACATCGCATCCCATCCATTCTATCTCTTACAATCTCTCTTGACTATCTCCTCTTTAAGGTCTACTTTCTCTTCTTAGTTCTTGATGCTCTAAACTCTCAATCCCCATTTTATTCTTATTAAACACATGTCTATTAATTATATATTATTCTTTGGTCATAACTTACTTATATCACATTGACCTCAATCTTTATTCTTTCTCTAAGCTCTCCTATACAACTCTACTTAGTTTCACACTTCCCTTGTAGCCTTTTTGGGATTTTTATACTTGTATAGATAAATAGGAATCAATATTGAGAAAATAAACTTGGTTCCTAACACCCTCTATCTTCTCTTATCTCCACATCAAGTTTCATGGTCCAATTCACCTTCTAGATGTTCTTTCCAAACACTACTTAGACCTAATTAGGTCTCCTTACTCCTTATTTATGCACAATCTCCTATAATCATATGTATAGATGTTGTACTAGTCAAAGACACTTAAATCCTTTTTTCAAGGTTGTATTCTATCATATGACCAATTTTCATGAAGATTCACCACTGTAAACTCCTAATAATCTAATTTCTAGTTTTTAACCCTAAATTAGGGTTTACTGGTTCTACATAGACTTGAGAGGGTTCCAAATGGGTTTAAAAATTATTGTGAGACTTTAAAAAATTATCAAGACACTAAGAAATTATATATACCTATTTTAAACCTTTCCCAATTTTTAACTCTAGTTGAGTAACTCCCAATCACACTCTAATCATGAATTACACGGTGTTTTATAACCCAGTCTGCCTGTGTGAAAGTTAAAACAAAGTTTTGAATGTATATTTATTACCTAATAATTCCAATCACTAATTTAAGATTATCTTACATCATAATAACCCTCTAAAATTTCTTCATCTCTCAATAATCTTTAAACTTAAAAATAATTCCTTAATAGATCATACACTTAGGCTTCTTCACTATTTTTTAAATAAAGTATACACCTACTGTTAACTTGAAGTATTCTCCTATTTGGAAACAAAAAAGCTTTATACGTAAGAAGGATAAATTACATTAGTACCCTTCTGATCCTCCTCCTAGAACCACATTCTTATTCTCAATGCATTGTTATGAAAGATTCATTCTTCATTAGATTATAGGTTTTAATGAACACAAACAGGTTTATTGTCACAGTCCTAAAAAACACTATTCCTTGAAAATTTTATTAAAAAATACTATTCCCAAGATATTTTAAGGCTATAAATACTTCAAATTACATCCATAAATAGATAACAATGCAGAGATATAGAGGCATCACTTAAATCTTTTTAACTTTTATAGATTCTCTTTATGTAAATTAGCAACTCTATCTTATAGACAAAATACAAAGGTTTTTAGTTTACTCTCCTTCTTCATCCCACTCCATAATATTCCTATTATAACATATAATTTTCCATTTATAACTTCTAATTGACCCTTCTATAACTCTACCACCTTTTCTACCTATCAAAACTCATTGCATTCTCCTTCTACCCACAAAGTAACTACTTTCTTGAATAACCAACTCTTATGACAACTACTTTGACATAGTGATTAAATTCATAACTCTTATATTTTATCATTTTCATTATTAAATGTATGTGAAACACCTTTATATACTCACCTATACCCATACATGACCTTATACAAACATTTTATTTCCTACTACATCATAAAACTCCTTCTAAAGCTAAGAGCATGATTCAAATTTTTAAATTGGAGTTTTGGTGAGAAACTCTTTGATGCCAAATAATATCCAAAACAAGGACATAGATGATTATAACACCCTCCTAAGGTCCCTATTAGACTTATAAGACTCAAAACAAACCAAAATGATCAAAAGACACTTAATTACATAGACTTGTTTGATGCTTCTGTATCACACTATCAAGAATAAGAAAGGAGGCAAGAGGATCACCATAGAGTGAATTTAGTTGAGATGAGATAGAAGAGAAAAATAATGAAGTTACAACAACAAATATTGGATAAAATCTCATGATGATAAGAATAATGATTTCTCCAAGGAAAGAACAGGGGCATAATAAAGAAAGGTGGTGATGCATGGATATAGACATATTTTTTGAACAAGGTGTACTTTGGGAGGTAAGATATTCAAAGTAATTATATATAGTGGTAGGTGTAAAAATATAATTTTTAAGGACATGATTGAGAAACTAGGTTTTCATTGTGAAAAGAATCCTAATCCTTACTAAATTTCATGATTTAATAAAGGGAATGAAGTTACAATAGATAAAAGGCGCTTAATCAAGTTTTGTATTAGAAAATTTTACAAGGATGAAATATGGTGTGATGTTATACCAATGGATGCATGCCATGTTTTATTGGGAATGCAATGGTAATTTTATAGAAATTCAATTCATGATGGAGTGAAGAACACATATAATTTTTGGAATGGTGGTACAAAAATATTTTATTACCTATTAAATAATAAAGGCATGCATAAAACATGTTGTCCATAAAAGAATTTATCAAAAATAGGAAGATAATAGGTTGTTATGTATTAGTATAAAATAAATAAGACACAATAGTGCCAATACTAACCAAAAACATATAAGTGTTGAAATAATATGGATATGTTATCCCTAATGAGTTACTAGATGGTTTACCACCAAAGAGAGACATTTTTCATCATATTGATTTGATTCCAGGATTAACTCTACCCAATCAAGAAATTTATAGGGTGAGTCCAATATAACATGCAAAAATGAATAAATAGGTTACTAATTTGGTGATAAAATGTTTAGTAAGAGAGAGTATGAGCCCATGTGCAATGCCAACATTACTAACTCCAAATAAAGATGGGGGGTAGAAGATGTGTGTGGATAGTAGAGTCATAAATAAAATTACCATCAAGTACATATTTGTTATACCTCATTTATATGATATGATGGATATATTTGTAAGATAAAAATTCTTTACTAAGATTTATCTAAGGAGTGGTTACTATCATATTTGGATTCATGAAGGAGATGAATGAAAAACAACATTCAAGCTTAGGGATGGCTTATATGAGTGAATGGTGATTCCATTCAGATTATCTAATGCACCTAGCATATTTATGAGGGTGTTGAACATAGTGCTATGATATTACATTGGTAAGTTTGTAGTGGTTTATTTTGATGATATTTTGATATTCAGTAAGACTAAAGAAGAGCACTTGCGGCATTTTAAAATAGTAATAAAACTGTTAAGAAAAGAGAATCTCTATAAAAATTTGAATTACAGGTTTATGTAGAATAATTTGGTACTTTTAGGATTTGTAGTTTCAACATATGGTGTAAGAATGGATGAAGAAAAGGTAATGGCAATTGTTGAGTGGCCTATTCTAAAGAGCGTTACAAAGGTAATAAGTTTCCATGATTTAGCAACATTTTAAAAAAAAATCATTAATAATTTTAGTAGTATCATTACACCAATAACAAATTACATGAGAGGAAAATAATTTGTGTGGAATATAGTAGCAAAAAAAAGCTTCAAATTTTTAAGAAGAAAATTTAAAAAAAAACATTTTAGCATTACCATATTTTAGCAAAGTGTTTGAGGTTGGTTTTGATGCTTCACATGTGAGAATCGGTCCTATGTAGAGTCAATAAAGAAAGCCGATATCATAATTTATAGATAAATTTAATGAGGTAATAAATAATTATTATAAATATGATGTTGAATTTTATGGCATAACATAAGCATTAAGACATTAGAGGCATTACACTCAAAATAAATTAAATAGTGGGCATACAAAATCGTTATCTTTCTTATAGGGATATACTTTTATTTTGAATCATAAATCAAGAAAATAAAATGAGGTAGCTAATCCTTTGAGAAATCATGTGGGGTTGTTAACTACTATGTTGGGTGAATTAGTTGGACTTGAAGTTATTAAGGAAGTATATGATATTGATATAGATTTTGGAAAGATAATTGAGAAATGTAAGAATCCATTAATAGGTGATATACTTGATATTTATGATGTATAGGATGGTTATCTCTTAAAGGATAAATAATTATGTATTCCAATTGGGTATCTAGAAGACAATATTATAAGAGACTTGCACAATGGTTGTTTGGATGGACATTTTGGTAAGATGAAGATAATAGATTTGGTGTCCAAGAGAAGTATTTTTGGCCAAATATGAAGAGATATGTGAAAATATATGTTTCAAGGTTTAGGATATGTTAGGTGGCTAAAGGAGATACATGCATAGAATATAGGGTTATACATGCCACTACCGATTCCAAGAGGACCATGGATAGATTTGAGTATGGACTTTGTGTGGGGTTACCAAAAACATATAGAGGTAATGATTCAATTTTTGTTTTTTTAGACAAGTTTTCTATGATGGTTCATTTTATTTCATGTAAGAAAACTAATGATTCCATTAGAGTTGTAGAACTATTTTTTAATGATGTTGTGAGATTGCATGGTGTTAAAAAAAACCATTAAATCAAATCAAGACACAAAATTTATAAGTCATTTTTGGAGGACTTTATGGAATAATATGGGAACTAATATATAATTTAATAGTGCATACCACCCATAAAAAAATGGACAAACATAAGTTGTAAATAAGAGCTTGGAAAATTTGTTGAGATGCATAGTTGGAGAAGCTCAAGCAATATGACTTGGATTTACCATAGGCTAAGTTTGCATATAATAGTTTAGTGAATTTATCAACAAGAAAACTATCATTTCATATTATTTATGGGATAAATCCTATGTATGTTTTAGATTTGGTGCAACAAATTATAGAACAAGTTAGTGATGGTGCAAAAGCATTTGTAGAGCATATACAATAGTTACAAGAAGAAGTGCGAAAAAATATACAAGAAAGTAATAAAAAAATTTAAAGTAGAAACATGTATTATAATAAGGTAAAAATTATTTTAATATTGATATTTAGTGATTGTTTATTTGATGAAATAAATATTTCTAATGGGCATGCACATACAATAAGTTGAATTACAAGAAGATTGGTCTATGCAGAATTATGAAGAAAATCAATGATAGTGCTTATGAGGTGAGTTTAAAATAGAATTTTGATCTCTCTCCATTATTTAATGTTCCAAATTTATATTATTTCCATGGATAATATGGTGAAGGGGAATAATATGAAGAAGTATATTGGTAGTAGGAACCAAAGACGAAGAAAAAGAAGATAATGCAGGTTCTGGATAAGAAGACAATGAACACAAGGCAATGAAGTTATAAAAAGTATTTGGTATAGTGGGAAGGATTAAAATAGGAAGAAAAAACTTGTATTTTATAATGAGAGATAAATAATATTGATAAAAATAAATGGAAGGAGTAAAATCAGAGCAACTCATAGGAATTGAGTTGTTTTCAACCAAAGGAGAATGATGCAGAGTCCAAACTTTTAGAGGTCATGAATTCTTATCTGTAACTCTATTTGATCTCTCCACACCAAAAAAACCATCTCAAAATTTTCATTTCATCCATAATACTCCCTATCCACTTAGAGACATTTTTAAAAAAAATTGGAAGCCATACGCGACCATCTGAGGGTCTGAAACTAAATTTTAATATTTTTTTCATTTTTTTCTATTTTTAGAATTAGAATATTTTTGTAACCCGACATGAAATTTAGTTAAAATTCATATATTATATTTATTTTATTTTTAAGACATATGAGAATATTTTTAGAGTTGTTTGAGCTTACATGTAAAACTTAGTAAAAATAGCATTTGCTAAAAATTACAAGACAAGTTTTTTGTTTTCTTTTAGATTTTTAAATTTTACATGTCAACTCTAATTTTGAGTTGAAGTTTATTTATGCTCTTGTATGTAATTATTTTATTCATTCAATACATATTATTATTTTAGAAGTTATGTGCATTTTACCTATTGAGTTTCTTTGCCTTGATAGTATTTGGGTTCATTAGATATGGGATGTTTCCTTCATAGTATTTTATAAAGATTTCATCAAACCCATAATTTTTCCTTCATCTAGATACTCAGTACAACTATTGAATAGGTTCCCATTGTATTTTTATTCCATCTTGTCAAACTCATCTTTAATAGTCAAACAATTATTATCATTTAAATGTATTGAAAAACACAAGACTATGAAATATTAAATATTTTCATATATGTCTTCTAACATGGTGTTGTGTCAATCAAACATAATATATGCTTCACATAAAATTTTAGACTTCCTTATGATCACTCATGCCTTACCTTTATTGAGGAAAATTTTCTAATTAAAATCCTCATGAAAACCAAATTATTTTTATAGATTTTATATACCATGTTCAAAATTTGGCCTGATGTGTGTTCCCTTTAGATCACTTTTATTCTGAAAAAAAATAGTATCATTTTTTACCTCCTCAAACTGGACCTACATAACATCCATAAATCATAGTATATCCCTTGGACCATCAACAATCTTAATTATCTCCCCTAAATGATTTTGTATTTATTTATTATCATTTGTCTACCAATACCATTACTTTTTTAATTATTCTTTTTATCTCATCCAACTCCATCTGTAAAAATTTAACTTTCTTTTTTCTCAAATTCACATCCTTTCATACTCCATATTTAAATAGTTCTCTTGAGAATAGTTTGATTTCTATAAATCCAAATCATTTTGAATCTTCTTAATAGCACTTAGTTAAATCCCTTCAAGGGTTGGACTTGAATTGTCTTCTCTAAATTGTACATCTTATTTGCATATTATTTATTTTTTTCCTTCATATTAACAATGTCTAGCTTCAAGTTATCTATATGTTTATTTAATATGTTATTTTCTTTCTCTTTATTTGAAAGAGGTGTATATAACAAATCATTGTTATTTTTAGATACATTTTTTTCAATATTTGATAATTTCCATCTTATTTACAATTTTCTTTGAAACCAACTCAATAATTGTGCTTTCTCATCAATGATTTATTTCATTTCTTTTAACATATTATCCAAAGACCTATTTTTCTTTAGTTTTTATACATAATGTATGTTCTCATTTTGAATTATATTTTTATGTATCTTCATTACAATAAGTTTTTATTTAAATATTTCCCACATAGGTCATGCTTTCAATAATAATACAAACCCAAATAACCTCCAAAAATTTTCTAGTAACTTGGAATCCTTTCTTCTAATAATTGAAATCTCCACAAGAAAAAGGTAAATAAGGAACAAAAATATTCAGACTTTAACCAAAAAAATACATTTGTCATATACATTACATTTTCCAAGGGAAAAACTCTCTTGTAAATATATCTTGGCACTCTATAATACATTATCTCATCTCTATAAAATTTAAGAATATAATAAATTATTCCATTAGATACCAGTCTCAAAACCTAATATCCATGCCCATTTGAATTATATTTTTGATTTTTTTTTTTAATTCTAGGCATGGAACTACCTATAATTCCTACATGTAATGTGTCCAATAAACATTACATAAAGTGGATGTAAGACATCAACACCATTCATCCTTATCATCTAGAAGCACTCACCAGTTTTATCACTTTATTTTTAACATAAATTTATAGGGATGGATTTAAAACTCATTATTTTAAAATCAATTCCAAGACTGCCATAGAAAAAAATGGCACCATTATAAGGTGTTTAAACACCCAAATTTGGTCAAGAGAAAGGATTACCTACCATTTTGTGTTGATTTAGGATTATTGTTCTTGTGCGTGTTTCAATTATATGTTCATATTAGGATCTTAGTGGCACACATTTTCTCTATTTTGAGTTTTGTTTTCTCCCTATTCCATCTATTTTATTTCTCCTCCCTATTTTTTTCTTAGGTTTTTTATTTTGTGGATTTTACCAAGAATGTAATAGTACACTCCTAGTTGACTATGAGTGTAGAATTACACTCATAGTTGATAAGGTTGGTATGCCTTTTATGTGGGTTTGATTGACCCTTTTTTTATTTTCATTAGATATGCTTATTCTTATCACATTTCCTACCCTTTATGTTTTGGCTTGCCTACCAATAGGGTCCATATATATATATATATATATATATATATATATATATATATATATATATATATATATATATATATATAATCACATTTCCTACCCACACTCCTAGTTGATAAGGTTGGTATGCCTTTTATGTGGGTTTGATTGACCCTTTTTTTTTCATTATATATGCTTATTTTTATCACATTTCCTACCCTTTATGTGTTGGCTTGCCTACCAATAGGGTCCATATATATATAAGGACCCTATTTGTAGGTAAGCCAAACACATAAATGGTAGGAAATGTGATATATATATATATATATATATATATATATATATATATATATATATATATATATAACATATAAATTTTCAAGGAGAATTCAAGAATGATAAGTATAAGTATAGATTTTGAGTTGAAAAGGATAAATTCCCTTTGGAGTCTCTTTGTTGTATTATTTCCAATTGTTCATGTAGAAAAGAGTCATATGATGATTACAGCTTGCTTCACATTGAATCAAGTGTTAATTTATGATTTTTATAGGGATAAGGGTCTATTATATTTCTCCAAGACCTCTCAACAAGATTGAATACACACATGAACACTATGGAGTAGGTGAGAGAGAAAGTGAAAAATAATAATGCATAAACATTCCTCATTATCTTTGGATGATAAATACAAAGGGATAATTTACATATATATGAGGGAGAAAGATAGAGAACCTAAATTCTAATGAATGTGGAACAATCTTCCCTCATGACTTAGCTACCCTAAGTAATGACACGTGTAAAACAAACCTAGTGGGACTAAAGTCTACACCAACACCCCCCTTAAGTTTAGCTTAGGTGGGCTAGAGAATTAGGTCTCAACAATGAGGCTTGATGAGGTACCCAAGTACATAATGATGATCCTCAGTATCATAAAAAATATGAAGGATGTGTGCCTCCATAATTAAGAGAGAGAATTTAAGCACAAAATGTCATATGGTGAATGTTATAGTAGGTCCCTCTGTAATAAATTGTGTCTCTTACTTTGGAAGAAAGAAACCCTAAGATATCAAACTACTAAATTCACATTCAAGCATAATGAAATTAGGAATCATGATTTATATCTCTTGAAAATGATCAAAAGTCTCCTTAATAGTGCTCAAATCTGTCAATGCCTTATCAGGAATCATAGGCCTAACTATAAAAGATGGCAATAAAGAAGCATACAAGGAAGGGGAGAGAATATGAGGGTTTATAAATACCCTCATTACATAAAAATAAGAAGAGTGGCATGGAAAATTCATTGAAATAATGTCCATGGGAAGATGAGAGCAAGGCTCAACAACTATTGAAACTGAAGAATGGTATGTAAATGAAGCACTCAGATAGATTTCAAGATGAATGTCCACGGGAACATATGAGTCATCGATGCTCTCAATATGTGTACTCTCACTAAAAGTAATAGAGTCTTATGAAGTAAAAATCTATGGTGGCTTAGGAAGAGAAAAAATATACAAAGCAGCATATGTAGAATCTACAATGAGACAACTAAGGTCTGGTATAATTTCATCCTATAGTGGGGCCTCGATAGAAAGAAGAGCATTATCCACCATGGATGTGTCATGACAAGAAATATAAAAAAGAAGATATATTAAAATAGTCTCTAAAGAGACAATAAGCAGAGGAGAGGAGTGATATAAATCTCAAAAGGATCTTCAAAAAGAGATTAAAGATGCTCTAAATAGTGTAAGGACATGTTATATGTTCCACATGGCAATGAATATGCATAAAAACATGTAACACTAAAGTTCTAAGAAACTTCTCATAATTTTTATCCCAATTATTATACTAACTTGAATTAGTATGGGCATAAATTTGTCCATATAATAATGGAGTGTGATTATTTTGTATGAATAAGTGTTCCATGTATACACACCAAGAAGCATAGTTTGTCTTTCCAAAAATAACCACATGTGTAGAATCAACTCTCCTCATCTAATAGTATCTCTCAAGTGGAGTTGACATGAATGAGAGAAGACACCAAAAAAGTGCAATACTACACAAGAAACTATGTAATGATATTATAATATTGCACGCTCATGAATGGAATGTTAGGCACAGTCAAAAATGTGTCCAAGTAAGTAACTAGTACATGAATAAATATAAATAATGCATGCTAAAAATAGGGATGTTGGGCATATCCAAAAATGCATCCACATGTGAATAATTAGTGCATAAGATATAATGTATAAAGTAATAGATCCCATAGCATTGCAACCCCTAGAATATGGCACTTTGTAACTTTAATGTGCTTTACAAAAAAAAATTAGACTAATGAAAAAAGGATGAAAAACTATAGACTTTTGAAAAATATGACACTTAATTTTGAGTTACTGATCAAAAGCTATATAAAATTATATTTCCCATATAAAATGATATTTATCATCATTAATGGCCTATTTAATGAATTTTCACTAAAATTTTAAATTTTTGAAGGGTTTGAACACCAAACATGCCTTGTAACCAATCATTGGAAATGAAATAGAAAACTGGACCTCCTCAAACAAGGTAAAGTCTTATAAAATTCTCCTATGCACCCTTATGTGCCTCTTAATGGAAAAATTTCCTCTTGAGGGAAAAATAAAAAATAGTGATTTAAAAAATATTTTCAAAAACATGTTTCAAAAATATTTTAGGTACCAATAGAATATTAGGTTTTGACTTGGATTTATGATAAGAAAAGGTGCCTCCAAGGGTTATACACAGGTTTGGAAAATCATATTTATGTTACCATGAGGGAGGAAGCTCCAACAACATTTTGATAAGAATTGAGCACCAGGTGGATGGTGAGTACCAAGGAAGAATCCATGCAATAGAACATCTAAGTGTAGCTATAAATGGAAATCAACTATGTACCAGATGGTCATGTGATTTCAAGGGATGGTGATCAGGTGGTGATCTACATTCTCAAGGTGAATGAAGACCAACAAGTGAAGTGGTTGAATGGTAAGGGGGAAACCAATATAGATTGAGATTCAAACCTTGGATCTTGTGAGGATTATAAAACCACTTAAACCTCTCAAAATTTGTCAAGGTTTCATCTATCTAAATTGCTCATGGAAGAAGCCACCCAATATTAAGTCTGAATTATTGTTTGACTAGAAAGACCAAATTTTCATGATGTCAAAAAGTTGTTTTAAACCTATTAATTATGTATCCAATGATTTTGATAAGGCTTATGGGCTTCTTGTATGCAGACACATGTATTCACTTGGTGAGGGGGATGAATAAAACCTTCAGATCTACATCAAAAAAAATATGCCAATACATGTAAATATTGATAATAAGGATTCAAACCCTTAGATATACAAAAATAGAGAGTAGTGTCACCAAGGATTTGAGGAAAGGTGAATGGCCACTAAGTGAGGCTCTGATACCATATTATATTTCTCCAAGACCTCTTAACAAGAGTGAATGCTCACATGAACACTATGGAGTAGGTGAGAAAGAAAGTGCAAAAATCAATAATGCATAAACAGTCCTCAGTAACTTTAGGTGATAAATACAAAGGGATAGGTTACATATATAGGAGGGAGAAAGATAAAGACCCCACATTCCAATGAATGTGGGACAATCTTCTCTAATAACCTACCTATAAGTAAGATAATGACACGTGTAGACAAAATCCAATGGGATAAAAGTCTACACCAACAAGGGTAACTAAGATAAAACCTCCAATTAACTATTTTGTTTTTAAGGTAGGTATTGCAAGGTTTTATGAGTTAATTAGGGTTTTTAGGAAGGATAAGGCTTTTTATAAAAGAGAAAGATTTCTTGGTGATGTGTAATGAATTAAGATAAATTATCCCAAATAAATATATAGTGAACATGAGCATATTTTGACTTAAAAATATGCACCTAAAAATAATCAAGAGTATACAACCTCAATCCTAATTAAAATATGAAATTTGTTAGTTTGATTCAAAAAACTTGGTTGTCTACCTCAATTCTAGACTTTTCCACCTGATTTTAGCCTTGAACATCTTTAAAATTTTATTTAATTCATTATTATTCTAAAAAACTCTCTTTTCACACTTCATTATTTTAATATATTACTTTATTATAATCAAATACTTTTTATTATTTATTTAGATAAAAAAATATTATCTAAAAACATATTCTTTATGATTTAGTATAGTGAATTCTTGATGTTAAATCACTTTACCTTATTATAAGGTGAATTAAAGTATTTTGATCTTATTCTACAATTGACTACAGTTTTTGATGGATGTAATGTACTTAGCATATGTCAAGTCACCCAAATATTTGGTAAAATAGACTTCATATATCATTTCTAATACTTGGTCATTCATTTGACAATCATTATCAAAACCCATAAGAAATGTTAGCATATATATTTTATATTTTCTATTAAACTTAAATAATAAATATGATTATGTAATATGGAGGTTCCACTTTAGGTATTGAATTTTCTTTGTGATTTCACTTAAAACTTTTTTTCTTTTCTTATTTTTAAACAACAATAAAAAATCTTTTAGATTTATTGAGGTGGTTTCTTTCAAACCCATATAAATAGCCACCATGCAGGAAACATTATCTTTTATATTTTTCAAGATTTAGTTTTTTGGTGTTTCTCTTAACTTTGTCATATTTAGTGCACATAACATGATGAATGTATGGAAATCAAAACCATTGTATATCATTCATTTTCCCAAACGAAGATTCCATGATTAAATTGCACCAGTATCAAATCTGTAATATTGTGCCTTATCAAGATATTTTGTATGAGATTCTTAGAATTAACTTTTTGGATTTGGGGGTTGTGCATTCCATGATGCTCAACAATATATCCATAAGTTTTATTTAGACCCAAAATTAAGAAATGAGATTTCATGTTAGATTTTGGGGGTACATTTTTTTGTCTTAAACCACTACCCAACCACCACATATGTTTAATTAAAATAAAATAAATCACAATAAGGATTTCACTTACTCAATTAAACTCACTTATTGTTAATAGAGGTGAGTTGAAATAATCAAAGTTTGAGTAATGAGAACTAATCATGTGAAGTTGAACTTTAAATAATGGGTGTATAATTTTTTTTTAGTGCTCAATAAATTGAATTTCAATTTTATATTGAAAAAAACTTATGAGTATAAAATATTGTAACAATGGTCACCACATATAATAAAAAATACATAATATCAATTGATCACATCATTTTTCCTTTTAATTATTTTTGTTTCACAAATACATGGCAGATCCTATTTATTTATATTTCATATTTCAATTCTACTTATAAAGATATGGTGTAAATTTTAACATAAATATTTAATAACTTTAAATTGTAACCATCAATCTAAATAGATTATAAACATTCTAGAAGAAGTTAGAATTTTTTGAAACTTAATTACTTTTACACACAAAAATCCAATGTCTACCTAAATTATGAAGTTAAAAAGATATAAATAGTGCCCTTCTCCTTTAATATTACTAAATTCATAATTTAAATTGATAAGGATTATACTATTGTCATATTATTGAACACATTTATTCACCTATTGAAATGATTTAATTTACTATGCATGTATCTATCCACCAACAAAAATATTTTATTTTTTACTATACATTTTTATTTACAATGAATCAATTTGGTTTTTAGTACTAGCTAAACATTTTTCAAGAAAGTTTTTTTAAAGAACTAAGAAATATGTGTTAGGTTGTGGAGCTAAAAGCTTCACCAGGATGCAAACAAGAGGAGTTACGGAGGTTGCAGAGGTTGTGGAGAGTTGCAGAATGAGTTGCAGGGCAACCGACGTTGGTTACAAGTTGGCTGACATCGGTCAGGAGGAGCCGACGTCGGCAACCTATGTGTGAGCATGCAATTTGCATGCGGATTCCGAAGAGCCTATTTTTGGACTATCAGTTTGCATGTTAAAGGCTAATTATAGTCTTAGAGTTGCGAGTCTAATTATTGTAATTAAGAAACTCTAATTATTGTATGCATGAGATCTATATAATAGACTCATGGGTTGTATTGTAAACTTGTGCTAGTAAGAGAGAAAAATAAGCTCCTTCAGAGAGAAGAGAGTAATGGTGTGTTCCTCCTAGTGCCATAGTACCAAGTGTGGGTGTTGGTTTGGAGAATTAGAAGAGTTCTTCGTGTATGTATGATCTTGGTCAGTAGGTGTGCATGACCACATTTGGAGATCTACAATGGTGAGTAAGGTCTGGTGATTTGCAGGTGGCAGCAGAGAGCAGGAGATCTACTTAGAGTACAGTTGTGTACTTGGTGTACTGGCAGCGTGTTACTGATTGGTGGAGGTGAACAACAACTCTATATTTGAGTTGTGTGTTGGGATCATGTGAGAGAGAGGGAAGAAGTCCTTGAGGTGTGGCAAGCCTTTGAGGTGGAAGAAGAAGTGGCATCTTCTTTATTGTATTTTCATCTGAGTGATTATTAATACAATTGTGTATTGTCTCTCATTTCCTGTGTTGTTTCATATCTCTAGTTACTTGTGACTTCTAGTTAAATTCTATGTTTAGTTGCTAATACAAGAGGTAATCATATGTGCTCTAATTGAGGAGCAAGATCCTGACAGTTGGTATCAGAGCAGGTTGATTAGGTTGACCAGGTTGGTACCAACTTGACAGTTGGTATCAAAGCTTTTGGTTGGGTTGACTAACAGGTGGTTCAGATCTGGTTAGTGTTTGTTGATTACAGGTCACTCACTGGGGTTTCAAATTGAGTGGGAGTATAGCAATGGCAGAAGAAAGTAAGCTACGAATGGAGAAACTGAATAGCATGAATGGTTTGATTGATGGAAAGAAAGAGTAGGTAAATGACGATTGTTGGTTGGTAGAAGATCAGCGTGTAGAAGCAGATGTTGCAGGTGTTGTTGCACAAGTTGCTCTAGATAAAGTAGAATCTTTGTTTACAAATTCTTTTGCCTCTTTCCATGCAGCCTGAAATAGAGCATCTTTTCATGGGTATGTCTTTGGAGACTTTGGAGAGATTTATTTAGGGGTTGGTGAGCCTTTTCAGATTATTGATGAAGGGGAAGTGAAGCTGAAATTGTAGACGGGTAACACACAAGTGTTGAAGAAGGTCATGTAGGTTCCAGTCTTGGAGATGAGTCTAATTTCTTCCAAAAAGTTAGGTGATGAGAGATGCACAATAACTCTCACAGTGGATGCACTTGAATTAGATGGTGGTAAGAAAGTAGGTATCTTTTATCTATCTACTTATATTACTGATTCACCTTCTAATGCAGAGATGTGGCTTTGTAGGCTTGGTCACATATGTAGGAGGGGAATGCATGTTCTTAAGTGGAAGACAGATATCTTTGACAAACTTAAGAACTAGAAATCCTTGGTGTTCATGGAGGAGATGACAGACAGAGATCAGCTGAGGGGACTAAATTATTATGAGTAGGGATGTGTTGATTTGAATAGGGTTTTGATCCAAAAGGAGCTCACAGGTAAAAAGTCATCACTCACAGGTGAACACAGGTACCGGCATCGATTAGACAGTAACCAACGTCAAAAACAAGAAGACCGACGTCGATCAGATAGGAACCGATGTCGGTAGAAGGGATACCAGCATCGGTAGTCAGGGTCAGTGCAAGGAACTAACATTGGTCAGATGCAGACTGGGAGATGGCCGAGATCGGTCACTGGAATGGATGTTGGGCGGACAGGAAGCTGTCAAAAAGGTCTCAAATGCTCATATCAAGGATTGAAAGGGTAAGTGGACCTCATATTCATTGTTCACCTTCTTACTAGTTGCTTACTGATGGTTGAGAACTAGGAAGATGTGAAGAGGCAATGCAGGTAGAATCTAGAAATAGTGGGAGCTTGGCATGGATGAGGAGTGTAAGTCCTTGGAGAATAACCAAATAGGAGTTTGTTGGTGGAGTTGTCAGCTAGAAGAAAGCACTGAGAGAGGAATGGATTCCCAAGTTAAAGAAGAGAGTGGATGGATACGTGAGACGAAAGGCCAAGGTATATGGTCTTGAGGAAGCTACAGGACAGTGGTACAGGGTTTGACAGGTGGATGACAAAGTAGAGCTTCAGTCAATGTCAGTGTAACCATTATGTTTGACTTACTAGGTGGATGATGGTCGCAACATTATCCTATTACTATATGTGGGTGATATGCTAGCAGGTTCGTACATATAGGGATTTGTTGAGCTAAGGGTAAGGTTAGTTCATAGGTATGTCAGGAGGAATTTGGAGTAGCAAAATTCTTTGGCATAAGAGACATGGAAGATCACAAGTTGATCTCCAGTGGGAGCTGATGTGAAGAAGGTGTTGGTGAGGTTCAAGATGAAGGATGAAAAATTAGTAAGCACACTAAGGGCTGGATAGTTCAAGCTTAGCTTAGAACAGTGTTTGAAATCACATGAGGTCGAGTGTAGACTTGAGTTTTCCCAAGCAGTGGGAGTTGTCAGAGAGTTTGGAGCCAATTCAAGGAAGGTGGATTCTTAGGTATCTGAGAGGGACCAGCAGTAGGGATTCATGTTATGTAGGGTCAAGGTCTTCACTACATGGGTTTGTAGGTTCGGATGTGGCAGGTTACTTGGATGACAGGGGTAGCATCACAGGTTGTGTGGTGGTTGGTCTTTAGGATTGATCTTGAAGAGGGATACAAGCCAGGGAATAAATTAGATGGTGTATAGGTACAGGTATAGGTGTAGCTATTTATCTCCAAGTGGGAGATTGTTAGGTTATGGAGCTAAAAGCTTCACCAGAATGAAAA
Organism: Torreya grandis; assembly: GCA_037957365.1. Lineage (NCBI taxonomy): Eukaryota > Viridiplantae > Streptophyta > Pinopsida > Cupressales > Taxaceae > Torreya > Torreya grandis. The sequence continues at coordinate 3,336,852 of JARHVA010001392.1, read as the reverse complement.
CAAGAGGAGTTACGAAGGTTGTAGAGGTTGTAGAGAGTTGCAAAATGAGTCACAGGGCAACCGATGTCGGTCTGATCAACTGATGTCAATCAGATAATAGTGTAGAAGCAATTGATGTTGGTTACAAGTCGGCTGACATCGGTCAGGAGGAGCCAAAGTCGGCCACCTGTGTGTGAGCATGCAGTTTACATGCAGATTTTGGAGAGCCTATTTTTGGACTGTCAGTTTGCATGTTAAAGGCTAATTATAGTCTTAGAGTTGTGAGTCTAATTATTGTAATTAAGAAAGTCTAATTATTATATGCATGAGATCTATATAATAGACTCATGGGCTGTATTGTAAACTTGTGCTAGTGAGTAAGAGAGCAAAATAAGCTCCTTCAGAGAGAAGAGAGTAATGGTGTGTTCCTCCTAGTGCCACATTACCAAATGTGGGTGCTAGTTTGGATAATTAGAAGGGTTCTTTGTGTATGTATGATCTTGGTCAGCTGGTGTGTAGGACCACGTTTGGAGATCTACAATGGTGAGTAAGGTTTGGTGATTTGCAGGTGGCAGCATAGAGCAGGAGATCTACTTGGAGTATGGTTGTGTACTTGGTGTACTGGCAGCGTGTTACTGACGGGTGGAGGTGAACAACAACTCTATATTTGAGTTGTGTGTTGGGACCACGTGAGAGAGAGGGAAGAAGTCCTTGAGGTGTGGCAAGCCTTTGAGGTGGAAGAAGAAGTGGCATCTTCTTTATTGTATTTTCTTCTGAGTGATTATTAATACAATTGTGTATTGTCTCTCATTTCCTGTGTTGTTTCATATTTCTAGTTACTTGTTACTTCTGGTTAAATTCTGTGTTTAGTTGCTAATACAAGAGGTAATCATATGTGCTCTAATTGAGAAGCAAGATCTTGACAATATGTATTTATTTTTGAAAATAAATCTCAATTCACTTAAGTAATTAAGGTTATCAATTAAGATTCACTAGGATTTTATAGAATTTTTTATGATCCTTTTCTCATAAATAACTAAAAATAAAACTCATAAATTAAAAGACTCCAATGTATGAAACATTGTCTAATATTATTCATTGGTAGGGTATTTATATAAATAACTATGTTATATTATTTAAAACATATTTTTATCATATCTTGTTCAATCCCCCCTTCATATTCTATCCTCATAATAAATGCAACAACTCGATTATCTAAAATATTATAAAAGGTGTCATTTTATAAACCTATATAAATAACCTAATTCAATGTGATAATTAATATGAATTTCCAAAATTAATTTAAATTTTATCTAGTAAGCTCATGGGATTTTATTATGGAGATAAAATCATACAATTAAATATCTTTTTAATATATCATTTTTTACTTGAAAATGTAATATTTCACTTACTTTGAAGGTGGGAAAACGTAGATACCAAAAAATGATCCATATGCATTTATTACTTATTAATTAGCACGATTTTAAGAGAAATGTAAGTACTTATTTATTTTTAATTATTAACCTAAATATGATGTTATTGGTACATTATTTGGTTCTTAATGGTTTTCATTTTTATCTTAGTGCTTCAATTCCTTATCTTTTTATCTCTATTGTCTCTAAATTTGTGTCAAAAATGGATTAAAGTTTATGGGACTTCTTTTTGGTTTTCCTACATTTTTATATTTTTATTTGTTAAGTATCGATTTTAACACACTAATAGGTTCCTTGTTTGAATTCAATTGCTTGTAAATATATAAAAATTATAGTTTACTTAGTAATAAACACACTAAGCATACACCTACTACATAGTATTCAATGAGATATATTTAAAACTCACAAACATTCTATAGAAATCAAGTGATCGTTAGAAGATTATTGTTGTTTGAAACTAGTCTTTCCTACAAAACACATTTTGCAAATGACATAGGTTTTTATCTATCTCTAAATTTATTTCAATTTATGTAATTGACTATTTTTAGAAATATTATTATTGAGTAGTTTCCACCATTTAGGGATTGATAATAATAAGTATTTATTTCTAGTTTCCACCATTTAGGGATTGATAATAATAAGTATTTATTGATCTATGTTAACCCTCGATATAGGCATTTAAAGATCATGAATTTTTCCCTTAATGTTCAAATATCACAACCATTTTAGTGCATAATAAGAAATTTTGTATTTTAGGTGACATATTTTATGATGTAGAGATTCAAGCGAGGAAACAATATTTCAAGACAAAAAAAAAATCCTTCAATAACACATGTCACTTAATATAAGTATTCCAATGCTTATGGAATATTCCATAAGCATCTCAATGCTTTTGATATATATCTCTAATCAAATCCATATTATTACATCCCACTTTTTTGGTTCTTCATTTTTAAGAAATTAATTATATTTTCATTCATTTATTTAGCCATTATTATTTATAATTTTTTATACTCTTTTAATTATTAATAAATTAATTATGTTTTTATTAAGGTCTATGATTGGTACAAATTTTGATAGTCATCCTCAACTCGATTCTTTTTACAAGTAGATGTCATCAAAAAATGTGTTTGATGGAATGGAAAACATTTACTATGCGGCCCTATTCCCCTCCAAGGATTCCCACAATTTTTGTATTTAAAACCATTCAAAACCCTTTGGGTTTCATTTTATTTTTGTTTATGACATCACCACTCTTCAATAAACCCTCATAGTTGTAAGCTCTCCTTTCTAGGTTAAGCTATTGGTTTCTTAGGAATACACATTTGATTGTGTCTGTATGGTCCCATGATTTTAAGGTTTCTAAATAGACCTCCCTTAAGGTGCCTATTTATATTGAGTTACCAAGTCTTCTACTTCTAATATGGGCCTTCCTATCTAATATTTTAGAACCCATCGGGTGTATGTTTTTCCATAAGTTAGATGGGAATTTTTTATTCCCCAAAAAATGTGTTTGTGTCAAGGTTGATTTGACAAAAGACTTGAAATATTTTATCAATATTCAAGTAAGGATTGGATTATTTTTACAAATAAAACATAAATTAACTTTCCTAACAAGTTATTTTTACTATCAATCTCCAAACCATATGATTCAAGATTGCCCCCTCATGGTCTACTCAAGGCCCTCTACAAACCAAGTGCCACCTAAAAAATAATAATTTCCTAAAAAATTACAGGTGAACTACTATGGCATCCAAAACATATGCCATTGGGAATAAAATCCATAAGATAGCTCCCATTCCTTCCACTATTATAGCCTAACATGATGTCAAAAAAATGGATAATGTCATACATCCTCCTCTCATTTTTCCTCAATCATTTAGCCTTCTTATTGGCTTAGAGAGGCATGTTTTTTAATATAATTAAATGTTATCTATTTTTGTTAATTCTGGTACATCCTATTATAACACTCCTACCATGTTGAGACCACACAATCTACCTCATAGTGGTATAATCTCTCCACAAGAGGAGAATGGGACTAAGCACCATTCTATATCGTTAGGGGATTTTTTTAATACCCTATCAACATCCTATTTTGGGTAATTATTTTGGTAGTATTTTTCTCTAAGAAGGAGTTATAAGATAGATTGGATAATTTTTGCATGGATTATTCCTCTTAATGAATCTACTATCATGGAATATTCAAGGTCTCATAGATCCTCATTGTAAATTATTTGTGTACATCACTTATAAATGGTTGGTAAATTTAGATTTTATATTTTTAAACTAATTTAATATTTTAGGGTTCGATATGAATACCTTTGTGAGAATTATTTATTCTAAAGCATTGCACTTTCCCACTCCACATGCATGTGACATGGTGGTGCCAATTTTTTAATTTGACCATTTTTTTCCTTTTTTAATAATTGCATTGGGAGAATACCCATCACATAGAGTTATTTGGGTTATGATTTATATCAATGGAAATTATTTAGGAGTTCTCAATGTTTATGCTCTTAATGATGACCATGAATGAACAATGCTTTGGAGATGGTTGGTTGAAAATCTTCCCTTATCCACCTAGCTAATTTATGTAGACTTAAATATGATTGAGAGTTTAGAGGGAAAATATGGCACCCTCCATATATAGTAGTGTCTGGGGAATGTGAATATTAATATTATTCTTTAAAATATTAGGGATTAGTAAACCCACTTTTTTAGCATTGCTCATTAATTGACAAACCTTGGATCACTTGATCTAATTTTTTGGTTAGTGTCAATTGGGTTCTTAAAAGGCTACAACACATTATGATTTCTGAGTAACACATGTTATCCTTTTCTAGTTTTTATGTGCTTGTTGTCACTATTCACCTTAAAATTTTCCTTTCTAACCATAGTCCCACCACTTGTAGACTAGATTGGGAAGGTATCCTTTATAAATTCATTTCTAGTCAATTCCTTTTTAATGTGTCACTAATCAGGCATGAGGGAATGATTTTATTCATTTCTAGACATTGTAACTTGGTTACACATATTCTATATCCTACCAATTGGGTCAGGTGGTGTAATGATGCAATCAATCACATAATTCCACCTTTCTCTGACGCTAGGGAAAGAAAATTAAATGAGTTTAAAAGTGTGTTGATACCACTATCTCTAATAAATATGATAGGACCTCTTATTTTATTGATAAAATACTCTTAGATTATCATCTACAAGCCATGGCTACTTCTCTCAAACATAATATTAGAGTGATTGAATGTCATGATCTAGATGTGCTCAAGTTATGGACCAACTAATTTATATTAATATTGGTGGTTGTGACTCTAAATATTTATTCAATTCCTTCTAGGCCAAAAAAACTATAGATAAAATTAAATCCATAAAAATAGCTCATATCCTTCTCACAAACCTACCAAATATCTCTTGGCTTTCTTAGGCAACTATGAGCTTGTGTTCCAAGCCCATGAATTTGTGGTGAAGATATCATAGGCTTTGAAAGACTATTTAGACACGGTACCTCAAGGTTGAGCCCTTTATCTCAAAAATTATGTGATAATCCTTTTTGTATAGAAGAGATTTTTTCTGATGTCCAATGCGTGGCCAATGTTAAGGAACCTGGGGTGGATAGTTTTCCTTGTAAATTAAATAAAGAATCTTGGAAATGTTTTGGGCGCTAATTTAATTTAAGTTTAAAAATAAACCTTGCACACCAAATATTTAGGGGTCAACATTAAAAAATTAAATATCAAATTTATTCTTAAATTTGGTGACCCTGAGCTTATTATAAGTTGGATCCTTATCCGTTTACTAAATTTTTAGTCTAAGTTCATTTCCATAGCCTTAGATATCCACCTTATCCACCTCCTCCCTACAATAATTCAACTAAAGTAAACAAGGTTGATCAAAATTAGATATATTCTTGATAATATCATCATGTTTTGGAAGGAATGGAATGGGCTTAAGTTTCTCAACTTTGATCAAATTGAATGGCCATTTATTCTATCCATCCTTAAAGTTTTGGGTTTATATAATTTGTTTATTTTAGTTTTTTATAAATTTTTTTTTAAAACCTCATCTTATCTCACCATTAATGGCCAAAATTTAGATAATTTTGGATTTTCTCACTCCATTAGACAAGGTTTCCTAATTACCCTAGCTCTATATGTCATTATAGCTAAAGTGTTTGTTTATTTATTTTTGCACAAAGCAGACTGGAGTATTATCATGGGAATTTATATTCTTGTTTTCTCTTCTTAGTTCATCAATGGGAACTTTGTAGATGACTCTTTCCTTACACTTAAAGATAAAGAGTCCTCTTTCATAGAGGCACTTCACTGTATTGAATTTTATTCAAAGCTTTTAGGTCAAATTTTCAATGGGATAAAACCCAATATTATAGTTGATCATGATGCCATTACTAGAGTGACACTAACATTATCAATTGAAATGGATTCAGAAAGGATAATTTTTTAAATTTCTTGGTATTCCCTTTGCCTTTGATATTTATCCTTCAGTGATCTAGAAATATGTAATTGATAGAGTGGAAAATTAAATCACTTATTAGACAGATATAATTTTAAGAATGGACACTTCAAATTATATATAATATAATAGCTAATCCTAAAAAATGGGTATAATTTGATTTTATAATCCTTGACAAGATCATCACACAAGTGTAAATTGACTCACTATCCCATTGTCTCTTTAAAAATAAAATATTTGGTAAATTAAATGTACCATTTAAAATAAGATATAATGACATCCCTTGTCCCTTATCAATTTTTTCTTCTCAAATTAACATTTTCCCTCTTGATTATTTTTTTAAATTTCACCCTTAACTTGTAAAATCAAACATCATCCTATTAAATACAAATATTGGGAGTTGGTTGAAGTAATTTTTTAATCATATCCATAAAAATGGCTTGAACATAGTAAAATTAAAATAACTTTTCATTTGTTAGATAATATGATTTTTTTTATTTATTTTTAAATATATTTATAGTATCTTTGTATATCTTGTGCAATACATGATCTATTTTTTCCATCTCCCTATAGCTCAAAAATGGTGAAATGTTTTTTCATGCATTTATATTTTGAGTGTTATATCAACATTTCTTCTCATCACATAAAGATAATTGTAATATAAATAATATTACCCATCACATCATCCTTGAAATTAAAACCAAGAGTTCACATAGTTCCACACATTCAACACAAAAATAGGTTCCTTTTAGTCTTAGAGAGAACTTATCCATGGCATAAAACTAAATGATATGTAAGTTGGCTAGCATAGGAGTGAAAGACATTTTTAAATAGGTGATTGTGTTTTCCTGAGGTTTATTTCATAGAATAAAATTTCTATAAATAATTAAAAAAAGGGATAAAAAACCTTCACCTATTTTTTATGGCCCTTATTAGATCTTGCAAAAGGTTGGCAGTGTAACATACAAATTATAGTTACCTCAATCAACAAAAATGCATCTATTTTTCATGTTTCATATTTAAAGGAATTCATTGGTAAGAATATTTGATCCCATAAATTATTACTGAAATTTTATGAAGAGGAAATATAAAATTGTAACCTAAAATGATTCTCAAGACATAAATTATGAGGTTGGAAACTAGGGTGATCATGGATTTTCTCATCAAGTGTAATAAATTACCCAAAGAAGATGTTAAATGGTAAAATTAAGAAATTATAACCTTTTTCTTAATTATTTGATAATTTTTATACTACATATTAGTATTATTCAACCTAATTAGATGATTAAGTCCATATATCCCAATTATGGTATATATAGGAGGTATCGTTTGAGTATTGGAGCATTATATTACTTTTTTTTTCATATTTTAAGGATTATATAGGTTATCCCATCAAAGTGGATTAGTTATATATTTCAATATTTATCCCTTAATTTCTTTTATATTTCATGGATTTCCATTTTTTATCTTATTTTTGAATCATTGTTGTTAAGTTCTTCAGCCCAATTATTGAATTATCTTCTATTCTTGTGAATCTACTTTGTCATTTAGTAATTTCATTAAAACTATAATAACATTTAAGGAGAAGTATAAAATGTGATATGTGTCATATATTATCATGTACTCATAAAAATAATTATGAATATTTTATACCCACATCCCAAGATCAATAATATTCTATACTAGATTCAAGGTGCCATGTACTTCACCAAGTTTAACTGGACTTTTAGATATTTGTGTAGAGCCTAATAATACTCTACACTAGCATGATTACATTTTTATGGTCATTTTGATATTATAAAATGGTGATATCCATGTCAACCACTAAGTTAATTTATTATCCACATCCTCCCAACTTGTTCTTTAAACACATTTGGAGAACTTTTGGGCTTAACTTGCCATCATTTCATAATGATTGTCAATTATTTAATCAATTTTAGTGATCTTTACAGAAACACTTGATTTAATTTGAAAGATGATAGTAAAAATAAGTTTATTTATCATATATTATCCCATTATCTATGCATTTATCAAAATAAAAATAAGCCAATGGGATAAATGTTGCATATCACTCAGCATAACTATAGTTCACCTACTAATATCTTAAAAAGACATTTTTATTTAAAATATTGTTATGGATTATAATATTTGTCACCTTATGATATCTTGGTTCTTCCAAATATGTATATGTCTCCCCAATAGAATAAGTAACACAAATATTATTCCTATGTGCAAAATTTATCAAAACTTCATGCCAAAATTTAAAATATTCTCTAGGAAAATCAAGCTAAATTCAAGGTAATTCATGACCAAAATCATGTACCTCATTATTTATAAGTTGGTGATCATAATTATATTTAATTAGATAAGAAAAGGTTTAATATATAAAAATTTAAAAGATGAAACCAATCAAATATGATCCTTACTCTATTTTTTAAGTGATTGGTCCCAATGTTCTTCATTTAGAACTTCTATCTGGGCTTCCTAATCATGATGTTTTCAATGTGAGACAACTAAATTTATATGAGCCATATCACTTTTGGGAGGATGTTTCCATCATTCATCATAAGGCTATCATTCCATAATTTCATCAAATATTGTTCAAGGATACTTTTCATAATGTTGCAATTCACACCAATCAAAGTGAGAAGTATTTGAGAAAATCAATAAAGGCCCTTGAATTCATAAATAAAAGTGAATCAAAACCTCATGTATATCATGAGAATCAAACTTCCACTTAAATATTTGACTAGAAACATACTCTACTAATGAATCCAAGTGATTCTCCAAGCCATATTTTACAGACAAAGTTTCCTTATATCACATAGAAGTTGGGGTTAAATGAGGATATGATGAGAATAATTTTAGTAATTATTTCCTCTCTTGTAATTATATATATCATTGTAATTATTTATTTAAAAACTTGGCCTATATTGATGGATCATGACTGAATTCATATAAGTTAGACTAATTAAGGTGGATTTTGCATGTCTAGTTCAAGGGTAGTTTGCATATTTTTTCCTTATCCATCCATTTCCCTTCCTCATATTTATAAATATTTATAAAATATACAAATTAAGAGCATAGAACATAAATTTCAATGGAAATATCCTTATTTTCTCTTTATACTCTAAATTTCATGTGCATTCCATATATGTGTTTTATCTACTAAGTTATTAATAGGGTTACATTAGGATCCCCCAAGATACTTCAAAAAAATATTTGTACATGTTTCATCTTATTTTGATTCAAGTTGCTTTTACTTGAAATTTTCAAAAATATCAAGTTGTATATAATTGCCTAAATTAAATAATATTATAGTGGCACATTTTAAATCCTTCAAAATCACCCTCTAAGATTTAAAAGAGTAAAATAATAATAAAATGATTAAATTCTATTACTTAAAATTCATTATGAAATGGTTTTTTACTAAAGTAAAGCTCACTCTTACTTAATCAAACAAAGGGGAATAATTATAAAGGTCATTTTTCATATCCCCCTATCTCCAAATAGAGAAGGATAAATACTTTTATATGGTTTAATTATTACCTTTGTGTAAGATGAAACTCCTTATTGAAAGTCATTCACATTGCATAATTCAAGAAAATGTAAAACAATGTGCACATTTAGTCAAACATACTCTAACTTATCTTGATAGAATTGCTTCAATAATGCCCAATTTGAATACAATAACCTACCCAAAAATTATTAAAGCATTATATTTTCATAATAACTATGTGAAACCCTATCTTCCACCTAATTCCCTATTTTTGGGGAAAGGGAGATAATTATAACAAAAAATGTCATGAAAAAAGTAGATCCAAAACCCTATAAAGGATGTATGAATAGGTAAATAACATGGAACTGGTATAGGATGAATAGAGGATATGGGCATGGGATAGATGGGTGGGTGGGTGTTCCATGAAACATAGGGTTGAACCCACATGTTAATGAATGAATTATATTTTTAATTTAACAAGCCATATGAAAAACTTGCAATATTATCCTTCACTTATTATGAAGAATATGATTTGTAAAAAAACATTAGAGATACAAATATAGAAACATTTAACAACCATTAAATAAAGGAATTTCAATGTTAACATAGAAATAAAATAGCAAGATGTTTTAATTTCTGTTTAGATAGATTTTAAGATGAAGGGTAAGAGTATAAAACTCATTTAGAAAAGGATACATAACCTTTTCCCTATTTTTTTCTTTTTTACAACACTATTTTTGATTAAAATGAAAAATAGGGAATTCAAGGCATAATCTCACCTAGAAAACCACCATAAGAATGGTGTGTATTTTGTCTGTAGGGACTAGGATGAGTTACAACTATCCTCTTTATCTCAAAAATATAGGAATTGAATAAGGTCAATCAAATAGAGCTTGTGTATACTTGGATGATTAAGTAAGTACCAATAAATTATGTAGATCTAAAATAAGGTAACCTACAACTAAAATTTCAAGAGAAATGTTTTCCAAAGCCTAATCCTATGTTACAAATATATAACTATTATTAGACCTCAACAAAGGTAAATGATTGTAACTATGGTTGTACATATGTAAGTAAAGTAGATGGTTATAAAATGGTACAAACTAGAGTAAAATATAGGTTAGATAATTTTACAAAGGTAAGGTCAAATATTCAACCAAATGAGGGTCTATAGAACTTAAAGTGATTAATGACAAGTATAATAAATGCTATGTATACACACCAACATATTTGGTATAAGGAAAAGCCTAAGAAATGATACACATAGATACATATATAATGTAATGAATAAATAAATAGCTAATATATTAATTGAATAAACAAAATAATGCAAGGATAGAAATACTTGCCTTGGGGTACACCCATTGATGCTTCAATCTCCCCTTTAGATCAAGTGCAGCTTTGTCATAAAATGTTGTAGGTTGAAGACTTAAAATGGTTTGATGAAGACCTATATATCCTTAGTTAGGAAATCTCAATGACTCCTCATATTGAGCTTCAATTATTCCATAAGACAAAATCCCCAAGATAAGGTTCTAAGCCACTAACTCTCAAAAATACTTTCTTAGAATAGAAATGTGAGCACAAAAAGAGTGCATGAATGTGATATGATATGATATGATATGAATGACATTTTATCCTTATATATGTGGTTCCAATACATAAAACTAACACTAATTTATAATCATGCATATCAAACAAGCCAATAAAATTGGAAGATGTCGGTTGGAACAGTACACATTATAAATGTTTGAAGACAGGCTCAAAATTGTATGGAGTAGGATAATATAATACATGAAGGATACATGGTGTGAAATAGATGACATCATATAGGTTGATACCTTAAGATATAATAAATCTATAAAATTTGGATAGTAAATATAAGAAAGGGATAAATGAATATAAACTTAGAGGAGGTCATACTTATAATAATAATTGAGTAACAAGATAGAGTGCCAAATTCTATTGCAAATTACCACAAGCCAATCCCACCCCATTCTAGTTGCACATTTTGAGGTGTTCACTCAGGGAGACTGATGCATCATGATAAATTTCAAGAGAAAACATCATTAAATTATAAAAGTATTACATGTATACATATGCCCCACCCAAAGCTCATAATATGTCACAATAGTGTAACACGAGATGATGCTTTACAAAGAAACATAGAAACACAAAAGAGCATAGCTGAAAATAATTTTGAAAAGAACTAAAACTAAATAGAATGAAAATAATTACCTTCACTAAGCTTTATGATTGTATAAAATTATAAAATGTCACAGGGGATGAGAGGCACCCAATAAGAAAAATGAGAGGTAAACCTAAAAAATAAGAAGAAATTCCAATTTTTTGCAAAAAATATATTATACCCTAATTTTTTTTATCTCACCATAATTTTAAGGCTTATTTTGGTTCATTAAAATGACCTATGGAAATAAATATATAGGTAAAAAATGGAATCTTATGATAAATAACTAAAAGATACAAAATTTGAAGTTTTTACTATAAATAGGTAAAAAATATTCATTTACACATTTGTTATTTTTTGGAATAATAGAGATCTATGTGTCCAAATTTAGTGATTTAAAATATTATGGCTTGTAGATGGGGATTCATCATAATTGCATTCAAAGCCCTATAGGTAGGTGGTGCATTTATTGTTTATTTTATCATATTATTTTAAAATGAACTAGATTAGGATTTATAAGAATCAAGGCACACCGATGTAATATAATTTTCCCCAATAAGAATCAAAATAAAAATAAAAATAGGATAGGAGATGGTAAATTGATGAAAATTCAAAAATAGGGCCAAAAAAATAAGTCACCACCCTTGATCAATTGTATTAGCTAGGCTAATATAATTTATAAGGGAAATAATAAACTCCTAGTTGATATCGTTGATGTAGTTAGGTGAAATGTTAGTTGATACCATAAGGTAAGGTTGATATAGTAAAAAATTAGATAATTAGCTAATACCATAGGGTGTGGCCAGTAGTGTTATGAGGTAAGCATGGTCAATGTAGTTTAACACCTGGATAATGTAGTATAAAGGATGAACATGGCCAATAAAATAGGATATGGTCAACGTAATAGGATAAATGGGTGATACTATATGGTAGTGATGATACATTTATTGATGTGTTTTTCAATATCGTATGGTATGACTAGTGTAATTTAAATTTTTCCTTGGTCGATATCATAGGGTATGGCTAGAGTAGTATGAAAATTAAGCATGGTCAGTGTAGTTTAGTACCTGACTAATGTAACAAAAATATGATAAAATATTTATTTTTAATAATTTACATTAATTTTTTGTCTTAATTTTAGATATTTTGATCAAAATATGATTATGATTTATTTTTTTAAAAATTTAAAGGTCATAGATACTTGGTGGTGCATTAATGCAATTTGGCTATTGGACCTTCTAGATAGATTATCAATGGTGGATCAAACACAACTTATCACACTAGGTATTGAAATCATGAAGATGTGTCATATTCCACTCACCTCAAAGCTTATCACCATGTTCTTAGGGCAATGGGATAATACCACTAACACTTTTACATGGGTGGTGGATGGGGATACCACTAAGCTAGATATTACCCTAAAGGATGTGTGCAATCATTTAGTTACCTATTATGGACATACCTATGGTGTGTGATACACTAGATACTATAGATGAGTGGAGGGAGATATCCTAGTGAGATACTATATTAGATAGCTATGATGAGCATAATCTCATTGTACAAATGTTTTAAGTGGTCATCTTAGGTGTTTTAGATGTTTGAAAGGCCCTAATTAGACTTATGATCACACCCATGTTATGTCATAATTCAAATGGATTTGTTCCTTTATATATTATAATTATGTGTTGTTTGATGTTAGAGTAGGTCACTTTATTTTATATAGGATATATGATATGGGTGTAGTTAGTGCATGCTTTCTACATTATTTTTAGTTGAGACTAATAGATGATGGGCCCAATTATTATTTTTTATTGTTGGATTTATGAGAGGTTACTAATTTACATATAGATGGTACTATCTCATTTCATTTATGATCATCTCCAATGGGTGAGGATATGGGATTAGGGCTGGGTTGTCTAACATATCATGTGTGTGAAATAATTTAGATCATATAATGAGAGTAGATAGTGAGGACTCATTACAAGGTCATTGTGAATGCATGGCCATCATGCCTGACTATATCACATGAAAGGGATTAGAGTCCTATCAATATCCACTAGACATGATGGGTAGATCCACATCCTTTGGATCAATCCTAGGATAGATTGGCCTATCAGATTTGGTTTTCTAGACATACTAGATGATACATGCTAGGGAACTTTAAGGAGTTGAGTGGTAAGGAGTTCTAACTATGGTCCCAATAGTGATACCCCATTAATTAATGGTTGATAGATAATGATATAATCAATATTTGGAAGCACATGGAGAGGGTAGATGTAAGGAGGCAAGATCCATACCACAAAGATGGCATAGAGATCCTCAAGGATAACCATTGAATAATATGACTATACAGTTGTTAGTATGTAGATCAATTCGACAGGTTTTTGTAGTTCTGCATGGGAGGAGGTGAGGATTTACATCACAAAACCATGCTACCACATGTGTCTTGGTTTTTGTGATGACATCACTATAATTGGTATGTATTATTACCTATAAGTAAAGATACACATGTTAGGCACTCGTGATAGATATAGTGAAAATTTATATATATATATATATGATGTTGATTTATTTTATGTTTTTTAGATGTGATGGAAAAATATACAAAGTGGAAGACACTAGTGTAGGTTACCCACTATGATATTTTGGACCCTATTCTGCCTCAACACAACACTATGGGGATGTTTGATCCCATGGTACCAGTGCCCAGAGAACATGTTAACTAGTTTTAGTTGAATGGAGAGGATACCATTGAACTCCATCAATGAGATAAAGTAATTGCTAGGGTGGTATTACCAATCATATTATAAGGAGGTGAGATGGTAGTGTGGCAGGCCTTGGCCATAGAGAGGACCACCTACATAAATAAATCTAGGCAAGAAAGATATCTATAGGTATAGGTGGCTTAGTTATAGGGATAAGTCAAGGGAATGCCATCATAGACTCAAAAATTCTGAACAAGTTTGCAAGCTACTTGATCTAGATCCTCCATGGTGAACATGACACATCACCTAAATGGGATCATAGGTGATCCAAAAGCATAGATCTGACCTTGCACTTGGTTATGTTTTTAATGTATATATGGTGTATCAAGATGTATTTACATATAAACTAAGACATATATATATATATATATATATATATATATATATATATATATATATATATATATATATATATATATATATGTATGTATGTATGTATGTATGTATGTATGTATGTATGTATATATATATATATATATATATATATATATATATATATATATGTATGTGTGTGTGTGTGTGTGTGTGTGTGTGTGTGTGTGTGTGTGTGTGTGTGTGTGTGTATATGTATGTGTGTGTGTGTGTATGTGTGTGTGTGTGTGCGTGCGTGCGTGCGTGCGTGCGTGCGTTTGTGTGTGTGTGTGTGTGTGTGTGTGTGTGTGTGTGTGTGTGTGTGTGTGTGTGTGTGTGTGTGTGTGTGTGTGTGTGTGTGTGTGTGTGTGTGTGTGTGTGTGTGTGTGTGTGTGTGTGTGTGTGTGTGTGTGTGTGCGTGTGTGTGTGTGTGTGTGTATACATATTTATGACTTGGTTTTGTTATCTACATGTATTATGTATGAGTTATTTTATTCTTAGCATGCATTTATGTTTGAATATCATGCTATGGTAAAATGTGATATTATGTGATGTACATTTTGTTATTTTATAGTAAATGTGAGCAAATGCATGCTAAAAATAACAAAACTAAAATTATTAAAATCTTAAGTACATATATGTGAAAATAATAAAAAAGAATGTAAAATACACCACTCAACTTAAATGAAAACATGAAGAAAGACACAAATGATTTTTTAATAAAATGTCATCCAAAATGTAAGACAAACAAAGTCAAATTAAATCAAACATCCAAAAAAACCAAAAAAGATTTTATATGAAAATTTTATCCATATTATAAGATAAGTAATGTTAATTTAAAGAAAACATTTATAAAGACAAAAAAAATTCTAAATAAATGTCCCTCAAAATGTAAGATAAGTAAAATCAACTTAAATCAAACATAAAGAAAATTAAAAAATGATTGAGAAGAAATGCCATCTAAAATGTAAGATAAGTAATGTCAACTTAAATTAAACATAAATAAAAAAATGAAATGATTATAAATAAATTTCATTTGAAATGTAAGATAAGTAAATTCAACTTAAATCAAACATAAAAAAAGACACAAATGATTGTAAATGATATCCAAGGACATAGATGATTGTAAATAAAGTAAAAGGCCTCTATGAATGAAAATTCAAGATTAATGCTTGTTTTGAATTGTGCTGTAAGTAAGAAAAACAATATAAAGACATGAAAATGATGATTATCATGGTTTGGATATAAATGGTGATGTGAGTTTTTTAAGAAGACCATGTTGTACTCCCCAAGGTTTTATAATGCAATTCACAAACTGAAAAGCCAAGTGGCGTCATAAATGACAGTGAGAAATCAAAGATTAAATTAGATAATAAGGGATATGATCAACTAAAATAAATATACATCAAGGGGATATCAAAGAAGATATAATGATGGTGGAAGCATATAAGGTGCCACAAAGGTGATTTTTAAATCCTTAACATAGATGATACATTTTAATCAAGTGGGAAAGGATAAGAACTATCAACATCAAGAACCTAGGAAACTCTACCTAAAAATCAAAAACTTAGGCCAAAACATGAATTATATAGATCATCCCATAAATTATATATGCATGAAATTAAAAATATACTACCTTACCACAATATGTTCCCCATTCTTCAAATCCCTTTACAAAGTTGTCAACCTAATGTTAAGATTCAGTACATGTTTGAGAAATTAGGTGGCATGAGAATATAGAATGATATAATGATGAAATGATGTCTCATATCCCAATCTACTATCCTATCACACCCTAATGGACCTTGACTCTATCATGAGTCCAAATGTGTATTTTGATCTTTGAATATAATAAGAAATGTGCCAAACAAATATCACATCTTTTATTGTGATCCAAATTTTAATTTATTTATTTTCCTTTTGATATGATTTGGATTATAATATTTTTGTATTTTTATATTCTCCTCCTCCATATATATATATATTTAAAAACCAAACATGGGTGATAAATATGACTATAACAAGAGAGATTACACCTAGCTACTAGAAACGAGATCCTAAAGACTACAATGCCTTAAAGACTACTAGATTTTCCCCACATGCAAGTGTGCAATCTCAAAATTGACCTTAGTGTGCCTCAAGTGAAATGGAAAAGGTAAAAATGAGGATTATGGATGATCTGTCTATGTGAGAGAAAGT
Organism: Torreya grandis; assembly: GCA_037957365.1. Lineage (NCBI taxonomy): Eukaryota > Viridiplantae > Streptophyta > Pinopsida > Cupressales > Taxaceae > Torreya > Torreya grandis. The sequence goes on along the minus strand of JARHVA010001392.1, from coordinate 3,319,953 downwards.
GATATAATGATGAATAAGTTTATAGCTATCCATAGGGAAGGATAAATTTGATTCAAAAGTGAGTAGGTTATACTATGAAAGGTGATAGTCATTTCAGTGAGGAATCTATACTAACCTACATGGGGTTAACACAAACACTGATATGATAATTCATCCTAAAAGAGGGGTAATAAACAAAAAATTCTAAATAATCACACAAGGAGACTAAGGAAAACTAAAAAATGGTAAAAATGTGATTAAAAAAAAACCCAAAGGTGATATGTAAGATCCACTAGGGACACAAAGGTTGACTATAAAGTGATTGTGAAATGATATAAATCAAACTTATATATTGAAAATTAAAGTGATAAAAATGTAAAATAACATGATAGTATCAATATATATACACAATCATCACTTACACTAAATAATAATAATAATATAGAATCCAATCATATGACAATGTGAAAATATGATATGACACAGTTATTTTCTCATAAATGTTGTGAAAGATCTCAACATACATCATCTATAACTTTGAATTTATTATGTTCAAACTAATATCTAACTCTAATCATGGTTTCCTCTATTCATTCTAAGATTCATGATAGGATTGCCTAGTATGCCATCTCTAAGTAAAAAGTAGACACACTCAAAGGAGTAGGTTATGGTTCATCCTAATAATAACAATTAAATTGAAGAGCATGAGACATAATGTCTCACACATCCTCTAATGTACATGATAAATTTGGTCATAGGGGAGTTTTTTCCTCTATTCTAGATTATCATGTGAACATTATTGTGAATTTTGAGCCAAGGGCCTGGGAAAATATTGAAAATATTTTCGAACAACTCTACATATTTTTTTTTGATGTGTAGAACATTAGATCCAAATAAAATACATGCCCCCATGTTTTGGGATATAATGTGATGCAAATTTTTGGTGGCAACATGTTCAGGACAATAGGAAGCTTAGCTGAATCAAGAAGAAGTGTATAAATATATAATAAAAGAGTTTTATAGTATGTTTAATAATGTGAATTGGTCCCATAGAAGCAAAAAATGTGACTTAGAGTAGTGTACTATTTTGGTTGTATTTTCATAGTAATATATGGGTCTTGTAACTATTATTATGCTAAAAATATCTAATAGACTCTACACTCTTTAATGTGGATCATAATGGGGTATTTTTAGAACCTATTCATACTTAGATGGAGAATCATAATAGGTATTTCTATAGCCTTTCCAAATAAATCATCAATATCAAAGCATAGAATGGTAGACTCAAGAACTTGGTTCTACTTGAGCTATCTCTAGTACACATAACACTAGTATTGGGAGTGACCATAGACTCTATGGAATGAAAAAATGGCATTACCATTTATTTAGGACTCAACCTTAATATTAGTTATATCAGTGTGGACAAAATATATAGATAAATCAAGCTTGAAATATTGGAAAAACTTTCAGACTAGTATGGTCTAGTCATGGATCTATCCTGAAGCATGTTTTGAAGAGGCTCAAAAATAACAAAGCGATATATGTGTTATAATATATAATAAACTCCATCTCAAATTTATGGACATTAACCAAATGAATACCAATGTTAAGTAAATTATAAATATATCTACATTGAATGATATCAATTAGTGTAACATTAGAAGAAGTTGCAAAATGCTCATGGAAGCATTGGAGAGAGGAATGATAATGAATGAATGCTACATCCTTAGATTGGTCATATCTAAATAATTATGGGTTTTAAAGGGCATAACTATTATCGTAGTTTAGATTAGTAAAATTTATATTAAGTTCTTAGACCAGTATATCACTAGAGGATGATTGGGAAGTGAGCTTCTTATGGATAACCATAGAAGTAGGGAACTCATCAATTGGATTCTTACAAAAACAAGGTCACAACGAGGGAGGCAACTAATTATTTTATTTTTATTTTAATTAATTAGTTTATTGACTCTAATTAAGATAAAATAAATATATAAAATATAAAATGTTGTAAATGAATTGAAACTACTGGAATGAAAGTAAATTATTGAAATATAAAAAATAGGAATGAATGAAATAAATTAACTGTGAAAAACACAAGGAATACTTAGCTAATATTTTTATATTAGGTTGATTTTATGTGGCTAAAAGATGATTGGAGATGACCAATTTAGACTGATTATATGCATGAAACTAAAATAATAGGTTGTATGTTGATTTGGGATAAAATCAACTAGAAAAGGGTCAAGATCAACCACCACTATTATCCTCTATGGGTCGATCTTGACATGTGTATGAAAATAATAATCTACTAGAATAGTCACCTATGGCTTATTTAAATATGATTGTATGCCAAATTTTTACCTTTTGATGCACGTATATAACCTATAAGAGACATATTCAAAATTAAAACACTATTAGGGTTTGTGATGGCTGAAAACCTAAAAAAAAGAGGGGGATATTTTAATGGGCTAAGCTAACCCCAATAACCCCCATGATAATTTAACATTAACTACATATCCAATAGTCAAAGGAGGTAATTCAAACCCACATAGTTATCCCACCTAGATTTATTAGTGTAATAGTGTTACTTTTCTACATGTATACATCTAGAGAATGCTTGAATACTTTATAATGCTGTACTTGACTTAGATAGAATAGGATTGTGACTTGGTTAAGGGTTGAATCAAGTGAATAGAATACAAAAATGAAAGAATAGGTAATTTTTTATTAGTGTGTAATAGTGTAAGTGTGCCTTAATAATATAATGTTTAAGTGGTAGAATAGGTAGTTAAGGGTTGCATCAAGTAAATAGAATCCAAATTGGAAAGAATAGGGAAGTTTTTTTTAACATGTAATAGTGTGTGTCTCAATAGTAGAATTATCAAGTGGTATAATAGGTGTCTTAAATGTGATTTTATAATGATCAAAAGGGATGAACAATCATTTTACCTATCCTAAAAATATAGACCAACTTTTAAGGGATGGTTAAGAGTCATTATAGGGTAAAAGGTGGGATCGACCCATAAGGTCAAGATCAACTATTGATCCTAACCCATATGAGTCAATTCTATATTGAAATGGAAATATTTGATATTTATAAATTGGCATGTTTATACAAATGCCTATATATGTTTTTATTGATTAATAGTATTTATGTAGGTGTAAAATAACAACTTTTAAGGGATGAGTCCACACAAGTACTAAAAATATAGTGAGGTGGATAAATAGGACCAAATTAAGTTCTCAAGTCAATTAAGCTAAAAATGGACCAAACTGGCATGATCAAGTATCCATGACCAATTTGATTATCTACATTTTCCTCCCTTAAAATATATAAATGAAATTATTAGAGTAAAATAATATATGTGTTTGAATGTGTACAATATACTTGGCCTTTGGGAGAAATATCCAATCATGCAAGGTGTTAGATAGTAAATCCTATAATGATGTAAAGGTATTTAATGTCCATATGTGAAATTGTAAATTAAAACTTAACTTTTATTTGAAATAATCTCAAAGAATAAGGAATAAGTACACATGTATGTTTGACACTATTTTTTCTCTTGTATATTTGTTTGAAGATGATGCTTCCTTAAATAATTGGGGAATTGGTACTTCACATGAGTCACCTAGAGAGACTGGTTATTATGGTGAATTAATGGTGATTAATCCCCAATTTGAAGTGAATGTGTATAGAAAATATAACCCCATTGAGGGATACAAAAATCTCAATTTCTATTTTTGTTATTTGTAACCCCAAGAAAAAATGAGTTGGAATACACAATGGATTCATGAGGTATAATGTTGGATGTTATTGAATCTCCAATATGCATTACACACTTCAACTAAATCAACCACTATATATGGCATATAGATTCATTTTCACTTTTTTCCTTAGTGCATATATGTATGATCAAAAGAGAATGGATAAAATCCATGCCCCTACCATGAATGTAGATTAGTAATAACTAAAGTATGGCATGAATCAATATCATGCCCTCTAAATTTTAAAAATAGTATAGCGTGCATGTATTTTTATCATTCTAAAATGTGATAATTTTAAAATTTGTAACTATGTAAACATTTTAAAGTTATGTTTGAATTTTGTGTGCATATGGCCATGCATATGCATGCAAAATGTATGAACATGTAACATGTTCTTGTAATTTGAATCCATATTCATGGAATATGCCCACATAATTTATACCAGCAAATGAATTTTTAACTGTTTTGAATTCTTTAAAATTGTATTATGTACCCAAAATTGTTTTTTTATTTTAGAGGATTATCTCATGTATGAAATCCCACTAAAATGCACGATTTTTGAGGTTAGGTATGTGTCCTAAAAGTCACTCATTTAAAAAAAATTAAGTGTAACATGCATATCAATATGGAATCATTGATTATCATATCTTATATGAAAAAATATGTCATTATAGTAAGATATGTATCATTAAATGCATGTATATAACATATGAATCAAGTCCTAAGGTTTTGAATCTAGATAAATGTATTGATGAAGATCATAGTAGTAATTATAATAGAAGAAATATACGCAATAATTAGTGCATGATATGGATCATAACACTCATCAAACTTAATAATCTCAACAAGCACACAACTTGACAAGTGCAATGTCAAAAAATAAGACCAAGGGTCACATACAAGGGACATGTTCAAATGTTGCATAAGCAAATATTTCACACACAAGTCCAAGGAACAAAAGCAATAGACATGTTAAAATGTTGCATAAGAAAAAATTACACACAAGACCAAGGGACACAAGTAATATTCATGTTCAAATATCACACATACCAAACAATTATCTCATGTATATGCTCAAGAAACTTTCACTCAAGGGACAAGGACCACACACAATAGACAAGAAAATTATAATCTAATATGTAAAATTAATAGCATCAATGGAACATATAATTAAAAATATGGGGTACACTATGTATATGTAATGCGATCATATCCTAAAAAATAGCATATCTATGTACACATTGTAAGATAGAGATGTTAGGAATACCTTTGTAAATAATATGTATCTCAACACATTATATGAGTTATATAATGGTAACACATGTAAAATACTATAACCTTTAGATAAGATGCCCCTTGGATTGCATCATTGTTGGGTATAGGAAAGTCCAACATCTTTGTCAATATAGAATTTTTATGTATTGTGTAACACTCATAAATACCAATGAAATTCATGCGTGATATAAAAAAATTATTTTATATACCAATCATGAGATAAATAACATATAGAAATGATGTAAACTAAATGTTTGATCATATTCAAGTCCTAAGTTTGGAATTTTCTATAACATTTAGAATGTTTTTGTATTTTTCCCATTTTTTTGTAATTTTGAAAAAATAATAATATTAATTATGAGATAAACCATGGGTTTCAAATTAGAATAAATGGAAGGCATCTTAAAATAATGGAACATTTGTTGATATAAATTATGCACAAAAACTAATTGCACAATCATTCATGAGAAAGATACCCCCATTGTATATGTGAAATGTGGCCAAAAATCATGTGAGAGATAGAATAGCGATGTGGATGAATTATTTTATATTCTCATCTCATTGAGTGTACACTATCAATGTATATAATGTGCATGTATGAGCAATAGCACACAATTTTTTTTTTGCCTAAATATTAGTATTGTGTAAACTAAAAGTGAGTATAATATCAAAAAAAATAAATGTATTAAGGCTCTATTTACTTATACCTTGATTTCATTTTTTTTAAATTCCTTAGGTCAATATCGGTCCTACTTTAGGATAATAATGGCCATCATTTTTTACTATTACTACTTGATATTTTCTATGATGGAAAATATAATATACTCTGTTTACACTATGAAAATTACATGTTGGATGATAAAAATGGTAGTATTAGATAACTTTTTGGACTATTCAATTTTAGAAAGTGAAAAATAAGAGACAAGAGAAAAAAAATACACAAAGAGATGAGACATAATTTATTGAATTGATCACATGTGTAACAGTATAAGAATAACATGATGAATCAATGAAGCAGTTGTGCAGTGAATTTTTTGATTATTTGAATATTTAAAAAAAAATCAAATATATAAAATTGAAATTTATTAAACAATTATTCCCCCAAGAACATATTCACAATAATAATTTTTAACAAATTTTACAAGAATCACCTTTTGTGAATGAAAAATGTTGGATGTGGATGACTTATAATCAACAAAGGGATTGGGTATTGTAATGAAACTATCTGGATCACTACTTGTGTGATCTCATGTGGGAGAAGTAGCTCTAGAGGACTTAATATGATTCAAAATCAAATTATAAGTAGTATAAGGTTGTTCCAAATGTTTTGTTTGTTGTGGAATACATTGATTTTCATGTATCACCAATTTAGAATATTTTGCATGTGATGGTGCTTTTTGTGAACTTGTCACACTATATATATATATATATATATATATATATATATATATATATATATATATATATATATATATATATATATAATTTACATTGGCTTATTTTGATATGTTTACATTTTTTTCTTAATATAAATATTTTTCATAGATGCATCAATTATAAATGGGATTTTATCATGAATAGATGTATCAATGCACTATGGTGGTGGATGGGGAAGAGGAGATACCATAGATTCAAAGAGTACTCATATATAATTCCTAAAATGATGACCAATTGGTTGAAATGAATATGCTTTAGGCATATGTGTATTGTGGAATGTAAAACATGGAACTTGTATAACCAAGGGAATCTTAATATCATTTTAAAGACCCCATTTTGTGATATAACTAGAAAAGGTGTGGAAAATATAACAAGACCCACATGAAGAGGTAACACAATGCATCCCAAAGTAATTTTTTGTTTCCCATTAAATAATTCTAACATTTTTATATGTTTCTTGTATGTCACTTTATGTGTAACCTAATGAATGGAGTAATGTCATTGTACATGTATTCTCATTTGATCCATTATCAACTAATATAATTTAAATGGGTTGATGATAAATGAATGCTTATATACATAAAATATGGAAATCAGAATCATCATCCACTATCTCACTATCATCAAAAGTGATCATAGGATGTAGTTGTGAGGTTTGAAAAATCATACCAATAATTTCATCTAACAGATGATTATATGACTCAAGATGTGGGTGGGAATTATATGTATGATTCACTACTAAATTATCCTTGTTTGTCTCATGATTTTGGAATACCTCATTGAAAATATTCAATTGAAAATTTTCATTTTGTTGAGGCATAGTTTCATTTTTAGGAGGCCTAGCTTAATGACATTGTTATTGATAAGATCTTGAATGTTGTGTTTGATCTTGAAACATATATTGGTAGAGTTTCCATTGCATCTATGTTAATAATAATATGTATTATTATTGAATTATTTTCTTTTAGGTGTAATCATGTCAACCTCTAGTCTTGGAGGTAGAATAATGAGATTACACTCAAGTAACTATTGTATCAATTTATGATGCAATTGTGGTAATCTAGATAATTTCCTTCTTGTTTGTTCTAATAAACCAAGATTATTGGAAGGTTGAGATATATCACTGATTATGAGATTTACATCAGTTTTAGTATTTGTTGGCTTAGCTTTGTAATATGGTTTTCTTTGAAAAAATTTTGTGGAAGTTGAAGTAAATGCAAGTGCGTATTTGATCTTTTTCAAAAAGAAAATCTTAAATTCTATTTCTATTATTATAAGAAAAAGTTCCTCAAATGATTGATTCATGTAAAGATTTAAATAAACTTTGTTTGAATATATCTTGTAATTAATTATCTTCTAAAGTGTTAGCCTTTTTTCAAGCATGGTCTTATAGTGAATTACATAGTCACTAATAGCCTCATTAGTTCCTTGCTTAAGCTTAACAATTTACACATAGGAGAGATTTTTTTTAATGTTGATGGAAAACTACTTGAGAAAATTATATGCTAATGGATTGAATTATTTTACTAATGTTATAGGTAAATCATAAATCCAATGCAAGGCATAATAATTTAGGATTATGAGAAACCACTTAGCTATAAATTTGTCATTGAAGTCATAATCCAAACATGTTACAAGAAAATATTGAAGGTGTTATTTTGGATCTCCTTTGCCTTAATATAGTGAAATATTAAGAGATATATATCATGTAGATAAAGGATATGATACAATCCCAGGTGCTAATGGATTGTGAAGCAAGGATTGTGAATCCATTGATTGGCTAGCTTTTGATATACCTTTTTCTAACTGCAATACCTTAACATGTAAAGCTAAAATAGTTTTTAAGAGGTATTATGTATTAGGAAAGGGAGGTGATGTGTTATGTGTATCTATCAAGGATTAATTATGACTCATTTGGTTTGGCATGGGCATAATTATCTAGTATAAGCCTTCTTTTTACCCAAATCCAATGATGCAAAGGTAATAAAAATATCAATAGTAGAGGTAGAAACACTTATGGTAGGGTTTATAAAAAATTCATCAATATTACCAACATAATCATTTTATTCTTCAGATGTGTTATCATGCTCATGTTTCTCTTATTTTTGTCAATATAAAAATATAAATGAGATTATTTCATCTGGGTGTGCATCAATATATTCACTAAATTCCTTAGCTTCAATAGGAACAAATCTATGTTCCTTATCAAATTTATATGCATAGGCCTTTTAATTTATATGGTCATGATAATCCCATGAAGAGGGTGTATATTAATCCTTATAGCATCCTAAATTTATGAATTCTCTTGTGCCCATGTCATATTTGACTCTTTTTTTTTAAATGTGTTAATCGTGCTTGTGTCTTAGCATGTAATTTGGTTTGTTTTTATTGCATCATTGTTAACATGTTCCTTATTATGGGAAGACAACATGTAATGAAAAATAAGGAAGATAGAAGGAAAAAATTGTCATCCAATATATCCATATATTCTTTACAAATTGATAAGAAAGTACATAAAGTCTCAAATTTAGGTCTTAAAAAAAGGGGAAAATTGTGTATGGATATAAGTAAATTTTACTAAACTACAAAGTAAAAAGCAAGTGCTTTTAGTGTTAGATATCAAAATAAAGTGAATTTAGTGTCAGATATTGAATCTAAGGTTGAAATAAAATTATTGTATTGTCAATTATTTAATCTAAGTCTAAATAAAATCATTTTAGTTTCATGAATATTTATTCATGAATTTATCTAAACCTTAAGGCAAAAAATTAAGCAATGCTCCAAAAAAATGTATGGGTTTACTGATATATTTTATCATAATTTATAATTAGTTGGTGTATTAAATATAAATAATATAAATGATTAAAAAAATTAAATAAAAAAAAAACAAGAATAATGAAAGTAAAGTACTAAAATATAAAAATATGAATGAATGAAAGAAAATAACTATGTTGAGTATTATCATTGATGTCAAAGGTGCATCTTGTGAAGGTTGATGTCAAATGGGACTAAGTTTGATGTAGAGTATTTTCATGGATGTATGTTTTCAAGAGAGATAATTTTAAGGTGAGAGATAATTTAGAGGCAACTAATGTATTATGGTTGCATGAAGGTATAGGTCATTGATGTCAAAGCACATAGGAAGCCTAGTCATGACATTAAGAGGTATGTGCATGAAAATAAATGAACATAGGCATGTGAAGGTTATATGTCCATTTTTGAGCATGTATGTGAGACATTGAAGAATTCATGAGAGTTTCAGGGTGAGCCTATAGGAGTAGGACCTTCAGTCTAAGTCTACACCTAGACCTCTCTTAGACCCTACCTAGCCTCATGAGGTATGAAGATCTAATTTCAAGGAAATTATGAACATGTGAGAATGTAAAAATGTGAGATTAGTTTTTTTTAGGCATGATCATAAATTTTGAGGTCATGATTTGAAGTAAATTACATAAATTAGTGTTTTAGGCCTTCTTGAGTTCATAGAATGAGGTCTCAAGACCCAAGAAGTAATTTTAGACATTCATTTGCATGTGTAACCTATGCATGGGAATATGAGATGATAAGGAGAGATGGGGAAGGGTCTTAGATAATATCTCTAGGCATTGTTTTTAGATTTGAGGGGAAGTCCTTTATGAACAATCGTTAACACCAAAACTTGTGTTAAACCTCCCTAATAATTCACTGATGTGAAAGATATTATTAAAATTAGATCAATATGGATTTAAATGTATATATAAATTATTGGATCATGTATTAAACTCTCCCAAGTATCTCCAGGTGGTGGTGGTTAGTGAGCTGAGAGAGAAAAGACATAGATACAGGCTTATTTATCAAGAAGTTGTTATCGATCTCAAAAGTTGTATTGGTCAAGAAAATATAATGTATGGTAGAATATGATATAGACTCAGTTTACATGTCCATTATAATTTATGGATAGGTTATATCCTTAAAATATTCTAATTTATTCATCCAAGTTAACCAGTTGTAGATAGACCTAATGGTGTGAATGGTGAAAAACCTAAGCAAAGATGAATAGATAGTTATGAAGGTTTGTGCATGATAAAGTGATGAAAAAAAAATTCATGAATGATTTATTTATGAATTTTAAGTCATTATAATTTTTTTATAATATTTGGAGGTTAGTAGACATGGTGAAAAAGTTGATCACAAAATGACCTGTCTAGTTCAAATAAGACTGTGTGATATAAGGTCAAGAAATTGGTCTACAAGACCAATAATTAACATTATACCATATGAATTTTATATAAAAAGTATGGTTTGGATATCTCATAGGACAAATTACATGAATTAGGATTCATGACAAGTATCTACATGAGTGTTGGAGGTTTAATTCATCATGACTGGTTTTTGAGGTGAACTGGTAGTTTTGAGTAACTGAGTTGTAGAGATGTTCTTGAGACTTTATCTCCAAATTGAAAGCATTAAAAAATTTTGGGATGAATATAAGGTCATGGAGAACCTATATAAATGTTTAATTTTTTATATTTCATTAGATTAATGGTGTTTAAGCTTCATTTTTGCAAGATAAACTTTTGAGGTACACAGGCCTAATAGGGCAGTTTGTCCTAAAGGAGCTTTCATGATATGAATGAAGGATATAGGTATAATAAAAAATGGATGAGGTTATTATATTTCATTTTATTAGTGATTTAATGGTTTTTTATTGTTAGATAAGGTCATCTAGGCCCAAGAGAATCAATTTTTGGTGCTAAGAGGATAGACCTAATGCAATTAGGTTTCCATGAGACCTAAAAGAGAAATGAGGCCTAATTGAGTTGTTGTAGACCAAAAGGGGTTTAAATTACATTTTAATCATGTTCATAATATGTTATAATAACTATTTCATGGCTTACTTAATATGTTTAAGGTGTATGGTTGACCAAGTGATGTGTGACCATGTATAAAGGTAGTTTAGGCCTATTTGATATAATGTAATATAAGCAAATAAAATATTACATGTTTGATAAGAGTGAGGTCTTGAAATGAGACCATAATAGAAGATAAAAATTCAGTAGTTGGATGAGTTTGTGTTGCCTCACTTAGGGAGTTGGTGCTTCCTTGTAAGTAGGTACTTATTAAAGCCTAGTCAGGTGGGTGCTTGACTTCATTAGGGTTGTTTATCCAAGTTAAATTGGTTCTCAATAAAATTTGGTCTTTTTTTAACAGTATATTAGTCCATTTTCAAACATCATAGTGGGTTTTCTTCCCATTGAGTTTTTTTCACTTATATATGTGTTTTCTTATGTTATTCTCATGTGACTTCATGCATTGTTATATCACTGTATTACTTTCATGGTTCAAGGAATGATTTAAGTATAATTGATATAAATGTTTAAAAACTTATTCACCCCCCCCCATTTATTTTGATTCAAAAACTTGGCATCATATCTTAGTCCTTTTAATCAGGCCTAACAGCTTAAAGGTGATCCTAGAAACACAAACATGTCTAGTCATCAAGTACAAGGAGGTTTCTCAACCAATAATGATACTCTCTTTAGTGGGAATAAATATGAATTTTGGAGCATAAAAATTAATACCTATCTCATATCCTAATTCTATGACATATGCTAATATATTTTTGATGGCTACATTCCACCTTCTACACCAATAATTTCTACAACAGGCCAGAAGGCAAGTGAGAACAACTCTAAGGCAATGAATTCCATCTTGTGTGGTTTTTTAGAGGTATAATTTGTAAATTTTATGCATTGTGATATATCCAAATACATTATGGAAAATTTTCAAACCATATATGAAGGAGACACCAAAGTAAAGTTGTCAAAGTTGTAGACCCATCAAAGGTAGTTTGAAAGTCAGAGAATAAAGAAAGATGAGAACATTGCATCTTATTTATTAAGAGTAGATGAAGTGGTAAATGTCATCATAGGTCTAGGAGATTTGGAACAATAAAAATTATTACAAAAGTTACTAATATCCATAACATCTAAGTTTGATTCAAAAATGCCTATTGTGGAGGAAATAAAAGATCTTAACATATTACAAATGGATGAGATTCATGGCATCTTTACTACCTATGAAATGATAATAAGTGATGGAAGACCTTCCAATAAGGAAGTTTCATTCAAAGTTGAGAAAAAATCACAAGGTAAAAAGGTTAAGGATGAAGTTATAGACATTGATGATGACAAGATATAATCCATTTTTGTTAAAAAACTAAGGAAAGGATCATGTAATTATAAGGGAAAGTTTCCATTCAAGTGCTTTAAATATGATAATATTGGTCATATTTCATCTAAATATCCTAAAAAGATAATAATGAGCATGATGGAGAGAATGATGAACATCATGGTGATGATAAGAAGTTATATAATCCTGACAAGAACAAAAAGAGTTTAAAGAAGTATGAAGGCAAGAAAGGGTAATTCAAGAACAAGATAAGTTTCTATATCAAATAAAATAGTAGATTTAATGATTTAAGTAACAAAATTACATCTGATAGTAATGATGACTGCAATGATCATGATAGCAATGAAACCTTATTCATGGCTATAGAAACAAATAATGAGGGTTGTTTAAAATGTAAAAATCTTATGGATGATGAAGAATTAGATGAAAAAGAGGCTGACGTGAACCTTTAGGAATAATTGGTGAGTGATCTATAGGATTTGAATTTTCAAATAAGGAAGAATCATAAATTGATATCTTTTGTTAAGAGTTATGAGGAAAACATGAATCTATTTGAAGAGAGACTAAGTAACAACACCAATGAACATGAGGATATCATCAAATAGTTGAAAACTTGTATTGATATTATCACCTCAAGTCTTAAGACCAAGGAGGAATAATTCATAAAGTTTGGAATAAAAATAAATTCCTTGAAGGTAGAATTTGATCAGGTAATAGTCATATTGAAGACACATCAAAAATTTGAAAAGAGTACTGAAGTCCTTGGTGATATTTTGAATAGTCAGTTGTCTCCACATGATAAGATAGGTATTGGATTCAAAGAATACCAAAAGGAAAATAAGGAGATTCAAACCTCAAAGGACAATGGAATATCAAGAAGTGATAGTACCAATTGAGTAAAGACCTATGCATAAATTCTCAAATCTAAGACTCAAACTGATCATCAACAAGTTAATAATAATGTGAATCATTCAAGAGATAATAAAGGTATAGGTGCATAATTAAACATAAGACAAAAAAGGTATGTAAATAGTTTTAATGGTTAATGTTTTTCATGCAATCAATATAGACATTAAGCTATTAATTGTAGACATCATACTAGAATCAATTCCTCATGGTGGAATATGATGAATACTCATTTTAATGGTAGAATCATAATTTTATTCTATGAATGTGATCAAAGATGAAATATTGTAAGGGATTTCAAGATGATTCATATTAGAAAGATTAGTCAAGAGAAGAGGTTATATATTCATACCACTAAGAAGTGGATCAAGAAGTTAGACCCTGTGGACAAGCTAAAGGAGGAGAAGAAGACTAAAGGAAAAGAATCTATGCTAGCTCAAACTACCTTTCACATCCAAAATGAAGGCATGAAATGGTATATAGATATTATTTTCTTAAACCACATGATAAGGGAAAAGATAAAGTTCATCTCATTTAAGAATAATGTTGCAGGAATTGTGAGATAGTATTTTCAAAGAGTGATCTAGACTCAAAAATCAAAAATGAAAACAAGATAAAAAAACGTATTTGTAATAATAAAACCATGTAAGTAAAAGAAAAAATAAATTAAGAAAACAACATGTCCAATAAAATAATTAAACACACCATATGTACAAATAAGAAAACAAGTAAATAAATAAACAAGTAAACAAATCTATTTTTAGATATCCCTGGCTAGAGACCCTTTGAAATATGAGATCTTTGACAATGTTAACTATCTAATGGCTAATCTGTGTAAAAGATAACTAGGGTATGTAACTTAGGATAATGGATTTTTAAGTGATTTATGGATTGTGTGGATGATGAAGGTGGTCGAGTTGACCTCAGATACTCCATGTAAATGAGTATTTCCAACATAGTCCATATGGATCTCAGGCCACTGTAGTTCTTCCAAATGAGGGAAGAAATGGAAAATGATGATATTAAGTAAGATGATGATGATTACATGAAAGGTTTCCTCCTAATAAATGATGATATACGATAGATTTTTATTAGGATGTGTGTTGTTGTGTTGGATGGATGAGTGATTTATCTAAGGATTATGTATAATATTATATCAAAACATGAGCAAAGGTATATCTACATAACCATGAGGATCAAACCTTAAACTAAAATGTCATAGGCAACTAAAAATATGGGATATATATAAGAATATGGATATATACAAATGGATAATGATATGAGACTCACCATATATATATATATATATATATATATATATATATATATATATATATATATATATATATATATATATATGTATGTATGTATGTATGTATGTATGTATGTATGTATGTATGTATGTATATATATATATATGTATGTATATATATATATATATATATGTATATATATACATACATACATACACACACACACACACACACACACACACACACACACACACACACACACATATCAAAACATGAGCAAAGGTATATCTACATAACCATGAGGATCAAACCTTAAACTAAAATGTCATAGGCAATTGAAAAGATGGGATATATACAAGAATATGGATATATACAAATGGATAATGATATGGGACTCACCCTATATATATATATATATATATATATATATATATATATATCATGGTCTAGGTATGACACTAGAAACTAGTTTTCACCATGGTACTTATCCAAAGTGCCATAATAATGGTTTTCACTTTTGGAAAAAAAAATTTTTTCAATTTTTTATATAATAAAACTAGATCCATTTAATAATAAAAGTTCCTAAGGTGCATGATGGTCATAAGTTCATCAAGCTCTTCTCTTCTTATGTTGCTAGTTTGTAAGCACCTGATCCATCTGAAAATATATGGGCTTAACCAATTAGGTTACAAATTGCCTTTATTTTCACAATATATTTTTGTGTTCCATTGTTTTTATCTTAGAATAAGATCTCTGGTTTCAAACTCTCTTGCTTTAATTTTCTTGTTATAGCTACGACATAGATAGTTTAGATAGTATGGTGTGAACCTTTTGTGTTTGATATAGTATGCTCAATAAAAGCTCTTGACATTTTTTTTGAAGGACTTAAAATTATATAATATAATGGTATAATGGATACCATAATATAAAATTATATGATTTAGGATAAACTTGGAAATTTGTTTGCCAATTATGTAGATTATTGAAATGGATTCAACCCATTTAGTAAAGTACTCAGTGGCATTGATTATATCCTTATGACCATCATAAGAGTTGGGATTGATATTTTTAATGAGGTATAATCCCAATATGTAAAATGGAAATGGAGTGGTAATATGTTGCAAAGCTTATGATGGATTATGCATTACGTCACCATGTTTTTAACATGGGACACATTTCTTGACATATTGGCATGAATCAAATTTCATCATTGGCTAGAAATATGTAGCATTTAAAATTTTATTTACAAGGACCATACGACTAGTATTATCACCACATATATTGTTATGAACTTAATGAATAAGGTAGCCTCATCAAATTTTAAAAATTGTAATAAACTTCAATCACAAATCCTATGGTATAATGTATTTCTAAGAATGGTAAAGTGATAATATTATTGGATGAAGGATTTATTGTGATTATGGGATAATTTGGGAGGGATTATAGTGTCATGGAGGAATGTATTAATATCTTAGTAAAAAGGGTGAGTAGGACAAACAACATTTCAAATTTGGGAGTGGCATACATTAGACACATTAATTTCTTAACAAATAACTTGTTGTGGTTGTCATTTAGATGCATGTCAAGGAGTGAACCATCATGGCCATGGAATCAATTTCCCTATTATTAAATCAAGGAAATTGATCAAATTTTATGGATTTAAATCACTATTTAAGACTATCCACTATTCATTTGTAAGGAATTATCCTATCATCTTTAGCATGTTATTCATAAATTACGTCTTTGATGATTAGTCGTGAATCCCCAAAAATTAGGAGATGTTGCATGTCCCATTGAATTGTGAGATTGAGGCCAAAAAAAAGATCTTCATATTCTAATATAATATTGGTACAAGGGAATCCTATCTAAAATACTTTTGGAATGAGATCACCATGTTGAGTGATGAGAAAAATACCTACCCCTAAGCCATGACTTATGAAAGACCTATCAAAGTAAAAATTTCATTCTAATAATTCATCTATAGACATGATTGCTTCATCTAGAAAAACCTTGATGAGGTTTGATGTCTATTAAATGTGTTTTTTCTAAGGTATCTACAAGTACTTGTCCTTTGATATATTTTTGGTTGACATACTCTATATAAAACTCATTTAGGATCATGACCCACTTAGGCATTCTTCCTTATAAATATAATTTATAAATAAGATACTTGAGTGGATTTAATTTTACAATGATTTTGGTTTGATTATTGATCATGTAATGGAAAAAAATTTAGGAAGAAAAAATTAGTTCTACACATGATTTCTCGATGGTAGAATACTTTGGTTCATAGGATACCAAGGTTATACTTAGATAATACACTACTCTTTTTGTTTCTTGTTGATCATGTTATGATAACAATTCCCCTAATGCATATTGTTTTTATGAAATATATAGTAGTAGATGTTTCCCTAGAGTTTGTGGCATCAATATTGGTGGATTTTTTAGATCGTATTTAATATTTTTAAACACTTGTGTGCATTCCTTATTCCAATGAAAAATAGTTTTATTTTTTTGAATAAATGTGAAAGGATAACATATGTATGTAAGTTATGATATAAATATATAGATGGCTTGAATCTTATCTTGAAAACTACAAAGTTGTTTGAGTTTTTTTGTAGGAGGCATTTCCATGATAGTTACAAACTTTGTAAGATCCACTTCTATACCTCTTTGTGATATAATTAATCCCAATAAATTACCTAGAGTAACCATAAACACACACTTATTTATATTGAGACGAACCTTGTATTTCCTCAACCATTTAAAAAGTATGTGTAGTACCATAGGATTATCTACTCTACTTCTTATTTTTTCCAAAATATCATCTACATAGTATTCAACAATATCATGAAACATATTATGAAATATAATTGTCATTCCACTTTGATAAGTGGCTCCATCATCCTTGAGGCCAAATGGCATGACTTGATAACAAAACATGCCCCAAAATGTTATAAATTTTGCCTTATATTGGTCTTCAAGAGCTATTTTGATTTGATTTTACCCTAAAAAACCATCAATTAAGGACAAAATCTCATGACATGTCATGGAATCAACAATAATCTCTATGTTTAGTAAAGAAAAGTCATCTTTAAGACATGTTTTATTGATATCCTAGAAATTAGTGCAGACTGTTATCCCTATTAGTTTCTTCAAAGCTATATTATATTGGATATCCACTTTGAGTATTCTATTGGTTGTATGAATCCAAATTATATCTATTTTGAAATTCTTTCTTCACAATTAGAGCCACCTTTGGATACATTTTTATGATTTTATGTTTGACTAGTTTTGCATCTTTATGTACAACAAGATGATGAATAACTAGTCAAGGATATAACCTTGGGCTGTTTGTATATGACCATTCAAACACATCTAAAAATTCTTTGAGTAGTGTCAAGATGGGATATTTTTTTATATTGAGGGAAGCATCAATTTTCACAATCTTAGATATTTCATTTGATCTAATATTGATGTTGATAGTCTTTTCAATTAATAAAGTGGATTCTTGTTGTAACTTTTTTTGGAAGTGGAGGAAGATTAAATTTCACCTCTAGGTCTTGCTGATTGGGAATGTATTCAACAATATTTTGTAAATTTCAAACTTCATCAACTGATAATTATGTCAACCAAATTGTACTATTTTTATGATGGTGTGGATGAGTAAAGGCTATAAGTTACCCAAATTATGAAAAAATATCCAATTGAATTGAAAACCCTTTTTGTGATCTCCTAGTGGAATATGATCATTAACTATAAAAAACATAGATATGGCCTCATCATTCTAAAAATGATCAAGGGTGGTTTTTTTTGGTTCCATAGGATTAGCTATAAAAATGTTAGTTTGAGAAAAATGATGTTATCATGAAATGGATTTATCATGGATATTTCCTAAAAATGGATATAAATAGAATTTGTTTTAGTGTCTAAAGAGGCTTTTTCATATGTGGAAGAATAATCATTGTCATAATTTCATGTACTCATACTATATGGTTTGAATCCAATACCTTAGAAGGCTTCATGTGTTGTGGACATTATAGGCTCAATGAGACCTTATTCATGGAGAACAATAAATTTTCCTTTATAGTTCATGATATTAATCATAATGTATTTAGGTAAATGATATTAATTATTTTGAAAACATGTATCTAATTAATCATAATAGAGCCAAGAGGAGTTGGAATATTCAATATGTTTCTTTAGAAAGGAATCCACCTTCCATAGAATAAGTTTTACTAATCTTAGGAACTACTTATGATTGTTTTCTATGATGGGGAATGTCATTTTTATTGGTGAACATGAATTTTTCATAAATAATGGGCATCATGGATTTCATATTCTCCCATACCTACATCCATAATGGAAAATATAAATGGTGGATATGTGGGCTTAGATGTGGATGGTGTTCTTGGATGTATATGGTTGATTAGTGGATGTAGAGATTAATTCATCATGATGGATATGATTGGATAGATTTGGTGACTCCTTTTTAGGTTCATAGGTATCTTTAATAAATGGTAAATAATTATAATTTTGAAATATCCCTTCCAATAGTTGGTAATATCAAAAAGGTCAAGGATCACCTAGAATAGTAACTTTTATATCATCATGAGAAAACTTTAAACATATATGGAGGGTGGATGGAATGACATTCATGGCATGGATTCATGTGTGGCCAAGGATTAGGTTGTATGGGATATCTATATTAATAATGTGAATGAGAGATTATTGGATGATAATCCCCACCATTAGTGGAAGATAAAAAGTTCCCACTAACTAGTGTTCACTATTATCATATGATTTTATTATAATAATATTAGGATGTAGTGTTATCGTATAATGTACCAAATGCCTTATCAAACTTAATGTACATAGAATTAATCCTAGACCATTTTCTATAAACACCCTTTTTTAATTTATTCTTGTAAATAAAGACTTATATGTATAATGACAAATTATTATATGAACCCATGGTTGAAATGTTTGAGTGGTCAAAAGTCACTTGATTATTAAGGAACAATTTTCCTAAAAGTGCTTAAAAATTAGATGGATTGAAATTTTCTATAACTTTAGATTCTTGAAAACTTTTATACAAAATGTCCTTATAAGTGGGGGTGTCTTGAGAAGGTCCAAAAGGGAAATTTAGGCTGGAATTTTCTCAAGTTTTCTAATGATGTTATATTTTCCTTCAAGGGTATGAAAAGGGATATTTGGAATGGTAATATTTTCATGTCATGGAATGATGGTACAATCTTGGGATTTAAATTTAATAACAAAAACATGATGATCCTTATGGTCAATGTGATTAATAATATAATCAAAGGGGTGATTGGTTTAATTGACATTTTTTGTTTTGTTTTGATCTTTACTTGGTTTATTATGCCCTTGATCATGATTTGGGAAAGGATATTGATATATTCATAGTTTTTTATTGTTGAAAGTTGATGTACCATCTTCTACTTCTATTTCACTTGATTAATAAAATCTTGGATATAGTTTTTTAGTCTCATAAAATGGTTTATGGAATGACCTTTGACTTTTTGGTAGTCAAAATATTCATTATCTTTGTACACTTAGGTTTAGGAATATTTTCATCAAAAGGTTTGGTGTGGGAGAAGTTGATCATTTTTACGATAACCAAATTTTGAAAGACTACATCCTATGGTTCTCCCAAATGAGTGAATTTTCATTTTTGATTATTTTATCGAGGCTTACCACTTACCACAGAGCTGTTGTTGATAATTTAGGTTCTTTATATTTGTTTAACATCGGTTACACTATCTCCTACCACATTATTAGTCTTTACATAGAACTTAGGTTTTTCATTTTGGTTTGAAGAATAACTATCTTATTTTAAGATTTTGATGATACCTTTGACAACTAGTTCTCTTTTAATTTGAAATCCTTTCTCTATAATTTAATAAAATGATGTAATACAATGGATTTGTATTTGATAAACCATTTCTATTTTTATATTTTTTGTAAAGATAACTATAAGTTAATTTTTGAGAGGTGACCATTGGAACCTGCTTGACAAGGCACATCATCTTTGCAAGGAGGAAAAAGTATCCCCATTATGTTTCTTAGTGTTTTATACATATAATATGGTAAATTAAAATTTAAAATTATATGAAAATTATCACACAAATTTTTCAAAAAGGTCCTCAAAGGTTGTGATTGATCATTTGGGTAAGTGTAAAAACCACTCTAGGATTTGACCCCCTAGACTATGTGGAAAGAGTCTTAATACATAATATTTGTTATAAGGAAATTTTGAACATGCCATATAAAAATCCTTAAGATGTTATTTAGGATTTCATTTTCCTTTATACTTATCAAACTTTGTATGGTTATGAATGTGAAGGAAAGGGTATGATCATTATAGTAATGTCAAAAGGATCTGGACAATTTTCTTCAAACTTAAATTGTTTGCTTTTGGAATAGTTAACATCTTGTAATCTTTCAAGATTTTCTATTCTTGGATAAATTCCATATCCTTGAGTGATAATATTTTGTTTCAAATTTGGATTCAAATGTGTATTGGAAGACTAACTTGTAAATTGATTTTGATTGGAAAATGGATTGGGTTAAATATTTGAATGTTGATTTTGATTTGAATTCTAATTTCAATTTGGATTGTTGGTGTTTGAATTTGAATTGACATTAAAATTATTGTTTTTAATTATATTTTTGATGTTTGAATTAAATTTTACATTCAAATTTTGATTTAGATTTGGATTTTTAATTAGATTTGAATTAAAACTTGAATTTGGATTGGGTATTTTAATTGAATTTTAATACACTTTTGAATTTTGATTTTAATTTTGATCATTTGATTGATTTTTATTTGAATGTGTATTCAAATTAGGATTTGGATTGGTTGATTTATTGATTGATTGCAATATTACTTGACATGTTGGCTTTAAGCTCAGCTATTTTATTTTCTAAGTTTTTGACATGGTATTCAATGAAAAAGACATGAGATTGTGAGGATGTTTAATTTATAACTATTTTAACTTTATCCATGTAAATTTGTGAGACATTTTGAGAATTGGTGTTGGTAGAATCTATAATGGTTTTTTTATTCCCTAGGTAAATACTATATGTTCCTTGATCTTGGATAGAAGGTGAAACTTCTTTCCTAGAAAACAAATAATGTAAGCATTTGGCTTCAAAATTAGATGGAAATTTGGCACCTGAAATAGTTGTAACCAAGATCACCATATCAATAATTTACCATGATGAAGTGATCACATGAGTCTAGAAATCACACATCACACATCTTAAATTAATTGAATACATCCATGAGAGAATATTGTAAAATCATTAGAGCAAACAATGAATACTCCACATAAATCTAGATTGATGTTATAATAACCTAGTAAAGAGGAATATATATAAGGACTAGGGAGAGTAAAATCATATGATAACTCACCATGGGACTGAGTGTAACTCACTATGGAATTCATAGGAGAACTCATAGTGGCACTCAGTTAAACTCTAGGTGGAACTTTAAGTGGAACTCGCACTCTTACCCACTTAACCTATTTAATACACCTAAGTAATTTGAAGCTAAATGTGTAGGGATGATACACTTAATAAATAAATGGAATAATAAATATCCTACACCAATACACCCCCCTTAAGCATAGCTTAGGTTGGAAGAAAATAAAAAATGGGTCCTAGTGATAATCCCTGATGAGGTACCCATGTACAATGCCACTCTAAAAAACTAGAGTAAAAGGAGAAAACCTAGTGGGAAAAAGCTTCCCCCCCAAAAAAGAGACAAATAAGAGAATGTAAGACTAGAAATACCCACTCCAACACCCCTTTTGATAATATCTTAGGTGGGATATAGAATGAAAAATATCTACATGAATGGTTCAAATCAACTACTTGAACATCAAACAAGGTAACATTGTATGCACTAGAATGGATCCATATGCTATGGGAAAGTGGTGTAAAAATATAGATAATGTCTCTAAAATAAGATTACTCTAGTAGTGATGGAAGAGACAAGCAACTAAAGAAGTGAAAATGTGCCCAGAATAGAGCACACAAGGAACAATCACATGAAGGTAGACAAGGTTGTGATTGCAAATAATAAATCTCACAAAAAAAGTTACAAACCTCCCATGGCACTTTATAAAGTAGTACAATTACAATTATGTCTCAATAAACACTAGATGAAAACAAAGAAGACACTAGGATTCAATATAATAGCTCCAAACAAGGATACTATCAACCTATCAAATAAGACATCAATTATCATGAAAGATTCTACAAAAATAAGGGAGGAAAAATGTGTCTCCATAGAAGAAGGCAAGGCACTAAGAAAGGGGCCTTGATGGAGACATAACACAAACTATACGTGTGTTAGGGTGTCAATGCACAAACTAGAATGGAACATGTCATGGGTTGATGGAAGAATGTGTCAAATAGCAAAAAATGGCATCATGTATTTAAAAAAAAACCTAAAATGATCAACTACCAAAAATGAAAACCTACAATAGCACATGCAAAGGATGTCAAAATCAGTTGAAAATGTACCCAAGTGAGCAACAAGTGTAGTAATCAATATAAATAGTGTACGCTAATAATAGGGATATCAGGCATAGCCAAAAAAGCATCCATGTGTAAGTAATTGGTTCTTAAAGTATAATGCAAAAAGTAGTAGGGCCCATAGCACAAGAAACCCCACATAATATGTCATTTTATAATTTTAATGTGATTATAATAAAAATAGGACCAATGGGTGAAAAATAAAAAATAAGGCACTTTTTCAAAAAATGGCACTCAATTTTGAGCTACTAGTCAAAAGTTATTGCAAAATAAAATTTCCCATCATTAATGACCTATTTTAATTAAATTTTCACAAAAATTTTAAATGCTTCAAGGTCTATAAGTCAAACATAGCCTTATAACCACTTGTTGGAATCAGAATTGAGAGCCTAACCTCCTCAAGACAATACTAAGTCTTTGATCAAATTGTCCACTCACCCATATGCATTTTATGCAAAAATAATGTTATTTTTTAGGGTAATTAACAACCAAAAACATTTTGACTAGAAGAAAGAATTTAGTCACAAGTTGGAGGTGAGTAGTATTGAACTAAAGACCTCACCAAATTAAATTCAAAAACTCAATTATTTCACTTATGCACCCCTATGTGAATCTTGATGAATAAAATTAAACTTGATGGGAAAATTAAAAAATCAAGATATTTTAAAAATAATAAAACATGCATGATTAAGGTAGAGTTAGGTTTTCATAATTTTGACTTGGAAATGAGAAAAGAAGCACCGCTAAGGGTGGAAACTCTAGGTTTAAAACCACTCAATAGATGCCATAGGTCTAAGATGTTATGTAGGCTATGTAGGGTGATAGGAGGATTAAAAAATTAGAGGTCTCCATGGAGAAACTAGGAGAGATGTAAAGAGGAGATATTACTCTCAAAAATCATGCTAGTTCTAAATATCTCAATAAAATCACACTCAGATTATCATACTATAAAAAAATAGTTCAACATAGCAGTTTTCCTCCACAACTAAGGATGTCAAAACTTTAAATCTATATGCACAAGTCTTTGAGATCCGATAGAGGGTTTGAAAACTTGAGGCCATGAGTTGAGAGTACTAAAACTTTGATCAAACACTTTGACATATCGAACCTATGACCTCATTGACATCATAATAATAATAAAAATAAGTTCTTAATGCCATCGAGATGTGTCTGTCCTGAATGGAATAAAGAGGCATCTAATAAAGGAAGAGGGATACATGAAAAGAAAACCATATATCCTTTATATTTTATTAGAACCTTATAACTAGTTTAGCTATGGGTAGACATGGAGACCTTTTCCAAAAATAGAGAGTTGGAGGTTATCCATTACAATGAGGTGATGTTGGGAGCGTTGGGGTGCATCTTCTTGGACCTACTTAGTTATACCTTCATGGATGTTGATCGGCCAAGGATGGTGAGGTAGATGTAAGACATCTAGGTAGCATGGAGGGTAGATGGTAATTAGGGGTTAGAAAGAGAGATAAATTTTTGTTGTTGCCAACCTTTGATACTGGTTCTTTGTGTTATAAAAGGATACTCCATTTTTAAAACTAATATCTCCTTCTTAATGTTAGAAACATCTTTGAAAATAATCCATCTACTTGTTAACAATTAACCACATTCCACAAAACCCAAATACCATTGTAAAAATAAACTCTCAGATTTTTAAATAAAACTAAAATCAAACTTGATAATTATGAACACAGATTGGCTCTCTGATACCATGAAAGAGTTTCATCTAAGATCACCAAATTAATGAATTACCATGGTGAAGTGATCATGTGAGTCAAGCAAGCACACATCACATAGCTGAAAGTAAGTGAAACCATCCATGAAAGAATATTTCAAAATAATTAGATAAAATAATGAATACTCCACATAAATATAGATTGATATTACAATAGCCTAGTGAAGAGGAATTTATAGAAGTAAAGGGAGTGAACTCATATGATAACTCACAGTGGCAGTGATTTGAACTCCAGGTGTAACTCTTAGTGAAAATCACTCTATCACCCACTTAACTTATTTAATACACCTGAGTAAGTTGAAGCTAAATACAAAGGGATAATCCTTTTAATAAATAAATGGAATAATAAATATTCTACACAAAATATCTCCTAGATCTAAAAGTTGATAGAAGACCTCATTATTATTTTATAATAGGTATTATGTTACTTGAGAAGGTGGATTTTTATGTAAAGTGACTTTATGGGTATGTTCATGTTGATAGGGTCCCTCATCATCAATATTGTCATAGATCTCAATATAATGATCTTAGTTTCCAAATTAGAAGGGATCATTTCCAAAAATTTCTCTAAATCTAAGATTATTTAACTAAGCCATTTGTCTTGTGATGAGATTCATTGATTTGAAGGTTTAATTCAAAAATAAAAGGTATAAAATTTTTTAAAAAAGACTTGAAAGTATAAATGCTTGACAACAAATTTTGAGTTTCTTTGGGTTTTGAACATTTTCTTGATTTAAGCTTTCATTTGATTTAGGATTTTAGTTTTAAATAATTAAACTTCATTTTCAAAAATAAAAACTTCAATTATGTGGTCTTCACAAGAAGCTAAAAAGAAAAAAATAATAAGCAAGTGTTACTTTAACCAAAAATAAACACGCAAATCACATAAAGGGATAAAATCTAAGCAAAGGGACTTGAATGACATATAGGCTCTAATATATATTGGCCTATTTGTAATAAAGTGTCAGCCCAATATTTCATAACACCAACTACAGAGGTAGAAACATACCCATAACCCACTTAACCCAATTTCTAGGGTATGTTGAGAGTAACTTTTTGGAGCGAACCTCTTACCAACACACTAAATGGATATCTTAACGTTTAAGGCTTTTAAAATTTTATCTAAGAGATGTTCTCTATATACCTTTATGTACATTGAGGCCCAAGATCATGGAAGAAGTTAATTTAATAGATGCACACAAAAGGGTTTAGTCCCTATATCCCCAACCTATCCATAATATTTAAATAGGTCAATGTCAAAAAAATAAAACTTCAAGGTCATTGTTGAAACCCTGTGTATTGAAGGCTAAAACCCCCTCACATCATAGTATGCTTAAAACACACAATCACTTAAGTCGTTGGAAGAGTGTATCCTCAATTTTCATACCTTGCTAATACATGAGGTTTGGATTACCTCATGTTAGTGAAATCCATGGTTGATAGAGTCCCTTGAAAGTAAAAATAAGATTAACATTTGTTTATGATTTTCAAGTATCATCACCAATGTGATGCCAAGAAAAGAGCATACTCAAGTGAAATATACGCATAACATAAAATCACAAAAAATTATTTTGATTTTCAGGCATTATCACCAATGTAACATCAAAGAAAAAACATACAAAAAAATTATGACATACAGGCAAGCCTTTCAATAAAAGTAAATGTGAATTGATTACTACTTGAAATAAATAAAAACTTAAAATAAATAAAAGGATTATATATATATATATATATATATATATATATATATATATATATATATATATATATATATATATATATATATATATATATATAATTTTTAGCTTAGCTTTGTGTTCTTTGACAAGCATCCTTACCAAAAAACTATTAGTAGTTTGTTTGTGATTATTAGGCAACCTAAGGAACCTACAAATTAGCCAAAATGTTAAAAAAATACAAACTTCAAGTTAGAAAAACCAAAAAATAAAAATAAAAGTCACAAATTTGTTGATATCTTATAAACCATAGTTCATATTTATTCAGAATTTTAATATATTAGTGTTAATCTAAAATAGAATAAACTTAGGGAAAAAAAACTAGATTGTAAATTAAAAGTTATAACTACTTTAACAATCATGTGTATTTTTTTAACTAAACAACAACAAGAAAAATTGTCATAGATTTTATGATTTCTCCTAAATGAAAATTCAAATTTATATGAAATTTTAATAGGTTAGTGTTACTCTAAAGATAAACCAACTTATAAAAATAGAAAAAACATAGATTATAAATTAAAATTTATTGTTATTTTAATAATCATGTGTTTTTTTAAACTTAATTAGATTCAAGAAAAAATATATAGAAAACAAGTTGCATCCAAATTAGCCTAAAATATGCATAGCAACAAAAAATAAGTTAATTAAACCTTCAAAACAAACAAACAAACAAAAAATGATAAGATAAAAAAGAATAGGGAAAAGTCCCACTAGGAATGCTAGAACGTGATAGCTAAATTTTAGAATCTAAAAAATTATGAAAATGACATACATACAAATCCTATTTTAAATCCACACTAAACCTCTAATAAAAATAATACAATAAAATAATGCTAAACATTTAAATATTTACAAAACCATGTAGAATACATCATCACCTTCTCCATTGTGACTTTTTATTTGCTCTTGATTCTTAGGATGTGGGTGCTTAATTCATTCTTTAATCAAAGGTAAATTATGTAGCATATGGATATATGATATTTATTTCTCAATGGATGAATTGGAAAAAATTTATAGAAATTAGATTTACTTGAATTTGGATGATGAAAATAAATGATAGCACATCCATTTATACACTTGTGGATGTGAAGAGGAACAATTATTAATAATCTATATTTATTTGATTATGTTAATTTTGAACAGTCAGATTTGAGCCCTCATCCAAGTGGAAGAGGCCAATTTTTCATGTGGGTAAGAGAAAATATGAAAGCTTATTGGTAGTTTAAAATGTCCTATAAATAATTCAAGGTAGTTGGATGACTCACCAAGTTAGTTGAAAATTTTAATGATGACTCAACAATTAGTTGAGAAAAGTTTGAAAGATGTTTCGATGAGGTGGAAACTATATATTTTAATTAGTTTTTAAGAATAATGTGTACATGATTAATTAGTTAATATAGATTAATCAATTATTTTAAAAAGTGATGAAAATTATGTTAGTGAGAAATTTGAATTTGGGATGGTGATTGAGACAGTGTGTCAATTTTAAACAAAGTTAATTACGACACTAAATTGGTAGAATTTAGGTGTTTACATATAAAATTACCATGTGGTATAATAAGTGGTTTAAATGTGTTTTTATAGTGATAATAAGGGGTGAAACTCATGCTACCTATTCTGAAACTACATACCAACATGTAAGATAGGGTTTAATTTTGAAAAGAGTTATTGCTTGGGCAAATGGTAGGATTGACTCACAAGGTCAGGGTTGAATTTTGATCCCATCTTGTACGTGTTGATTATGTCTAGAAATGGTAATGTTTGATCTTTATAATTTGACAAGTCTATAAGATGTTTAGAGATGTTTTCAGTAATACAGAATATTTATATAGGTGTAAAATAAACAATTAGAAGGGATGAGTCTACACAAGTACTTAGAATAGAGTAAGGTGGTAAAATAGGACCAATTTAAGTTCTCAAGTCAATTAAGGTAAAAATGGGCCAAAACTAACATTATCAAGTATTCATGACTAGATTTGAGTATCTACACTAAGATATGATGTTAGAGGGGAG
The DNA here is from genome assembly GCA_037957365.1 of Torreya grandis. NCBI lineage: Eukaryota > Viridiplantae > Streptophyta > Pinopsida > Cupressales > Taxaceae > Torreya > Torreya grandis. The sequence continues at coordinate 3,291,103 of JARHVA010001392.1, read as the reverse complement.
ATCTGATGTTTTGATCTTTGGACTAATCTAATCAGACTCATCATCATCAAAATTTAAGAGGTTAGGTGGGATATTTTTTGTAAGTTCAGGATGACCACTATAACCTCAATTGAGATTGATGGAATTATTAACATCAAGGTTGGTATTTTAAAGACATTGTGCTCTTGGAATTATTTGAAAAACCCTAAGTGTTATTATTACTTGAACCTTATAGATAACACCCTTGTAATGGAATTTGATGCATTGACATGTAGAAGAGGCCACTACCCTTATACAATGGGTCTAAAGGCATCAAATAATTTTTTTTATGATTACAAATATTTGAAGATCATAAATTTAAATTTAACCATTGTACCCTAATAGAGATCCAAATGCATTCTAGTGGAGACATTTATGTTTTTTTCATATCCTTGGCATGTGTTTTGGTATACTTAATATTACATTATGAGTATACTAAAGTTTTGATGAACTCTAAAGAGGTGAAAATGACAATGGAAATTTCATCTATCAAGGCTCACTTAACTCAAATATCACCAACTTGGACACTAATTAATAACAGGGGATTATTTCCATGAAGCAATATTTTATAGGGATCATGGATATTATAGGAAATTTTAGTGAAATATAAGTATATTTATTTTGGTTAACTTGAATGGAAATTTTTTCAGATTATTGTAAAATATTATCCTTAGAGTGAGGCAAGTTAGCTCCTTGCCCAATAAATGGTGGTCAAGGAATATTCATGTCAAATAAGAGTGACATAATTGTGTTTCTATGTTGAGGGGAGGTCCTCATGAGATTGAGAAATGAAGTATGAGATGGGAACTTATAAATTTATTTGATGGAGTCTGATTCATCAAAACTAATATGAGTTTGGTAGGATTTTGAAAGAGGCATGGAGTTTTGAAATGGATCAGATTGACAATAATTGGATTTAGACTAAGTCTGATTAGGAATCAAAGCATGTGGTTTCAATACTATTAGTATAATTGAGGTAGGATAAGCCAATGATATTGACTTAGCCAATTCATTTGGTTTCATAGAGATAATTATAAATAAAACTTTATCAACCTAGATGATAATATAATTAGAATTAAAGGTAGTAATAGACTATACCTACCTATCTAGTAAAAGAGAAATAAAAATAGTTAAGGAATAAAATTGTATCAGATTGGCCAATATAGCTAGATCGGATTTTAAAATAGAAGAATTTAGTGGGTTGGATAGTATAGCTGAAATAGAGGATGATGGAGAAATAGACTACACTATGCTAGCTAATGTAGTGCACATAATTATATTACATTAATCGGTATATTTTTAAATGAATAAAATTGTACCATATTGGCCAATTTAGTTGGGTTGTTTCAAAGTGCATAGGTTATAATTTCCTCAAACTTGATGTCCAAAAAATTATGTATAGGGTTATCTTGAATTATTTTATAATTAGGATAAGGGAGTGATTATGATGAAGATAAGGATCAATATAAGACACTACACACTTCATCTTTTTCATATTTACTAGGTTTTAAACATCATTATAATAATTAGGATTAATTATGGTTTCATGATGCCGAATCATCTCTACCCATTGTACATATTGGTTTATTTTTCATGTCTTGAGTCTTTAATAAGTGTTTTTTTTCCATATTATGTCTATAAGAGTCCATAATAGTGGTTATAACTTGATCAAATTTGAAAGGGAGTTATTTTGGCATTTTCCTATCAATTCCTCCTTTTAAATTTTTGAATATTGGTCAAGGTTTGTGGAGCAATTTTCATGTTGGTAAGAGTTTTCAATAAAGTAAATTTATTGTAAATACCCTCAAATAAGTTAAGGGAAACTAATTACCTAAGTGAATTATCCATTTATTCACCTTGAAACTTATGTTGGTAGTTGAGTTGGTTGAGGACATTCCCAACGTACAACAAAGGGAAGTTAGGAAGTAGTTAAAGAAGTTTTGATATAGTTAAGTATTTTGGTTGTCAAGATTCATTAAATGTATGATAATTTATATAAGGGATTAGGTATGAAGAGAGAATGTAAATAATCCCCAATAAAAATGAATATATATTTTTGTTTGTTTGAGGAGAAAACTAAGATATGCTCTATATTTCCTGTGTGTTTTTGTACACATACAATGAAAGGACTGTATAAACCAATGATATAATGAAGTGAGGAAATTTGAAGCTTTTGGTGAATATAAGTAATTAATATTTATGTAATTGAATATTTATCAATCAAATTTTGTATTTATTTCAATGATCTTTGTGTAAGACTAGTTGTAGACCTTGTTGGAGTATGTTCTACTTGTCAAGACTAAGTACTTATTATTTATGAGATAATGTGTTGAGCAATGTTTACATGACCCTTTATATATTTTTATAATCACATTATAAGTTATTTTAAATCTAATGTGATATTTATATTCATGTTTTCAATACACTTTATGTAATTTTCAAGAATGGAACCTCTAGTCTGTGTTAGATGTAAACATAGTCAAGGCAACATCATGTAATAAGTGTTGAACAAATTTGTCAAAAGGACTCTCAAAGTGTGAAAGAGGCATAATATATTTTAATATATATTGGATAATCCAATACAAATTTATGAAACCCTTCCAAGAACCCTATAAAGTCATTCTTTCTCTTTGTAAAAGCATACAGTTTTGTTAGTTGTGCATAGTCAACCCAAACTAAGAGAAATCAACCTAAAATAGTTGAAAAGTGTGTATACAATAATTGGTTAAAATGTATCTGTTGTCCCCAAAAAATGCCACTCATTTTTGGGACAACCTAAAGACAAAAATTTCTCTCTCCCCTCCTCAAATTTGTTTTGAGCTTTCAAATTCCTCATTTTTAAGCTTTTTTCGTAAAGGGGATTCATAGGTTCTACAGGTTAAAAAAAGAGCTTCTACAGGCAAGTTCAGTCAGAAGAACAAATGGCTAACTCACAGAAGCTTTCCTTCAGATTTTTTGTCCAAAGGAATTATTTCAAGCTTTTTTTCTGACAAAAAAAGCCCAAACAAAGACGCAGAAAGGAACTTCACAGACTTAGACAAAAAGGGGCTTCAACAGATGAACCATTGAACCATTGAACCAAAAGGTTCAATGGGTTCAAGGTTCAACATGGTTCAAGCAACAGTCAACCAATGATGTCCCCACAGACGTTAAATTTAAGGCAAGAGAATATCCATTGAAATTCAAATAAAGCATGGAACTTGAAGGAAGAACCAAGCGACTGGCTGGAAAGATAGCCCAATAGCTCAAATCGAAGCAAGAAGAAACAAAGCTAGAAAAGACAAAGTAGGAAAAGACAAAAGCAAAAAGAGGGAAAATCTTGAAATGTCTACGCAAGAGTGATTTCTAGTAGGTGAAATAGTGGATCGAGTAGACTTTTGAGTGCACCAAACCAAGGATGTGGCCTGTTTTCTTCCATGAAGTAAAGACGAATGGATAGCTACACATATGTCAAAGGGGATACACCAAATGATCCAGACTCGGGAGAAGACATATGGGATAAAATAGTTAAGACAACTGCCCTATTTTCAACACAGTCCTTTGACAAACCTGAAAATGCCTTCAAGGCATTAAATGCATAGCATGGGCCATCCTATGAAAAATAAGCGCCCAAGTCTTTCTTGGAGAGCTATATATTGTAATCTCTCATTTGTGTTAAAGGAGACTTCACATTTTTATAAGAGTGAAACTCTGCCCATTTTGAAAGAAGAAGACTCAGACTTTGAGCTCAGGTTGTAATTTCATTTCCATTGTTATTTGAATGAGAAAGCAGGTTTTTCATAGATTTTGTGTTATTTTGACTTGTGTCATCTGAAGGTGTCCTTATTCATTTAATTTGGTGCGTAGAATTAGTGAAGGTAACAAAGAAGTGTCCTGAAGCCAACTGTGAGAAGAATTTATGCTTTCACAATTGATTTCAATCTGCGTTTTCCTTTCCTTTTGTGTTAAGGATTTTGGGGTGACTTTTTGCCCTCATTATCCTTTGTGATATACTCTTTGGGTAGTTGAGGTGGAGACTTTGAGCTCTATTTCATCATGTTGTTCCTATGCCCTTTTGATCACTAGTTATTTCACTATCTGAAAGAAACTCTTGCTATTTCTTGTAAGGACATTTCTAAAAGAAGAGAAGTGCCTTTAGCATTTATAGCCTAGATTTTCTCCTTTGTCTGTGTGCATCATCTCTGAAAGAAGAGAGATAGATGGTTTATCCCACCCCTGTGTCTTACTTTCTACATATATATAGTATGTAGCTACCACATATTTAATAGGGAACCTCCCCTTGATGAGAGGAGAGATTTGTCCCCTTATGATGTAGTAAACCTACACATTTGGATGACCAATCTCCTTATGATGTGGTGATAGGAACTATTTTGAACACCAGTTAGATGGTCGACAAAATATTCACCCAATAGTTTTTGGTGACTCCACTAGGGAATTGCGTGTAGTTTGAAGTCTCAAACTTCAAACTAAAGTAGATCCTGCTCATTTCCATTTTTTGTTTTGCAATCTGGCAACTCCACATTATACGAAAGGTTAGAAATCCCAAGGTGTTGTTGACCCTACTTTTGAGTTGGTGCAGTATAGTAATTTTGAATTGTTTCCTCCACAAGCTCACCTTAGACAAACTAGGAGCCTTCCTCCTAGCCTTACCAAGCCACCAACACAAAGCAGAGATTCTTTTTCTGCTATTGGTTGAGCTTTACCTATCCAAGCTCCACTTGGATTAGTGATCCCACTTTTGCATAATCAAATCATGGCTCAAGGCCCCTGGGGTAATTCTTTCGGTCCACTGAATTTGACTCCCCCTCTGCATGAGCTTCCATGCAGTTCAAGGAAGAATTTCCCCAAATTATTTGGTGATGGGAAGGTTCATCCTGATGAACACATTGCAGCTTTCAACATAGCATGTGGTGTCATAGGTGTGGAATTCAAAGACATAGTGGTCAGGCTGTTTATAGAGACACTACAAGGCACTACTACAGACTGGTTCTACCACCTGTAGACTAGATCAGTGACTGACTGGAACACCCTGAAAGACAAATTTGAGGCCAGATTCAAGCCTACTAAAGATGCACATGCCTTACTGGCCTAGCTCACTCAGATGAAGAAAGAGCCTCATGAGCCTATGAGGGATTTTATTGCCAGGTTCGACAAGCTAAGGCACAGAATTCCCATGGTTTCCCAGTTGATGCCTCAGAACCTCAAATGCTTCTTCATCAATTCACAATTGTCTAAAGTAGGTTTCTTGCTAAGATGGGCCAGACACCTAGACCTTACTACTGCTCAGAACTTGGCTACTAAGGTAGAAGATGACCTTATCTTGGCAAGAAAGATAATGAGAGACCCTAATAAAGGTAAATCCTCTTCATCTTCTAAGTATTCCCCTGTAGTCACTACTGACCTAATGGTACAAAAGCTAGCAAATGAAATGCTAGCTCTCAAAAAGCAAATGGCACAAGAAATGTCATTTGCTCCTGCATATAGAGATATGCCCAGGAGAACATTTCAGAATCAGGCATACCAAGGCAATGCTGTTAGGAATTAGGGACAACAAAATCACCTTCCCCCTCCATAGAGGATCCTTGCCCTTGAAGCGCCTCTAAACAACTTGATAGTCAGATATATAGAAGCTAAAGTAGATTTCTCATTCCAGCCTGAGTTAAATCTTGAAGATGATGCTAATCTCTTCATTGAGGAAGAAAAAGAATTAGCTGGTAACTCCCATATTGGTTTCCTAAAATATCAGGATGAACCCAAGCATGAAGGCAATGTAGCTGAAGGGTCATATGTTGTATTCACCTGGTCCAAGAATCAATTAGCTCAACAAGTTGATAAGGAGAAAGCAGGGGAGTGATCTCAACTAGTAGTTTCAATTGCCAAGTGGGGATCCACTCTTCCTTTCCAGTCAAAGGACCTAGTGATTTCAAAAAAGGTAAATACCCCAAATGCCCCTATGCCTTCCACTTTAATTTCATAGTCTAGTCCTCCCCCTTTCAAAAATCAAAAGGATGAACTCCCATCCTCTGTTCTTAGCTCATTCCAAACATTTGATATTGTTGACCATATCAAGAGAGCCAAAATTCAAATGTCTAAATTTGAGTTTTTGTAGTCCCATCCTGAGCAATTAGACAAATTGGTTCAATGTGTTAAAAACTAGAACATCCTTGTTAAGCAAGCAATTCCCAAAGTGACGCATGATGCTGCCAAAAATGCACCCACCAGGAACAATCTTGTCACTGCTCCCCCTGCTGCTCCTAGTAGGACTAAACCTTTTTATGTCTCATTACTAATAAATGGATGTCATCTGAATAATTGTATCATTGATTTTGGAGCTTCAAATAATGGCATGCCTGCTAGAGAGGCCAAACCCCTTGACCTCACATTGACCAAAACTTTTGGTAGATGCTTCTCAATTGAAAACAAGCAAGTACCTTTGCTGGGACAAATCAAAGATGCTCAATTTACATTTGTTGCCTTTCTAAACAAAAGAATCAAGATGACTGTCTTGGTAGCAGATGTCCCAGCATCATATGGCATCCTTCTCAGGCAAATTTTTGTAGGGATGTTGGTGGTGAATTAAGCATGGATTTATCAGAGGCAAGGATTCCAGTCAAGGGTGTTATGAAGAGGCTGCTCCTTGAGAAGGAAGTGAAATATGTGGTTACCTAGACCTCAACACCTAAAGCTCAAATTCTATTTGAGTCTTCAGGCATGGGTAACTACTTTTTATACACGAATGGAGTTCATGAGACATTTGATGAAGCTCCTATACATGACATCTCAGAAATGCAGTTAGCTAGAACAACAGAGGAATTAGCTGAGCACAAGGCAAGTGTTAAAGTTTCTTCACCCCCAGATGAAGAAGAATCTAAAAGGAAATCATGATCAAATGAGGTATGGATTCTTGAATTTGATGGCAGCTGCTCTTCCACTGGTTTAAGAGCTGAGGTGGTGTTAATATCTCCTCAAGGAGATATTTTTCCCTCATCTTATAAATTGCAATTCAACAACATGAATAACACAACTGAATATGAGTCTCTATTGCTTGGATTAAGAGCCACTCAAGACAAAGGCATCAAGCTCCTTCATGCTAAAGGAGATGCCGAACTAGTGGTTTGTCAAGTGAGGAACTTGTATCAAACTAGAATGAAAGATTGCATCATTACCGCAATCTAGTTTGGGACCAGCTTGAATACTTTGATGCTTTCATCATCTCTATAGTTCCTAGAGAATTCAATGACTAGGCAGATGCATTGGTTGTTTCAGCTACTCTCTTGGTCCCCCACCTAGATTTCAAAGGAGACAAGTACATGATTGATCTAGTCTTTCAGCCAAGTGTACCTGACAATGCCAATCATTGGTAGGTATTTAGCAATGAAAGCCAAATCATTGCCTTCTTGGAGCAAAAAGACAGCTTTAAATGGCTGCATTTTAAAGGCAATGAACCTCAAAAGTATGAGACAACTCCTGAATCAAATGCAGACACAGGTGAGGAGTTCTTGCAACTGAAAGGAAATAAGATCCCTAAAGGCCTGGTTTCCCTTGAAAAGCTATTTGATAAGCATGATAGATTCATCAAATAGCAGCCAATGGATTCAAGCCCATCTTAGGAGTTTGATCAAGTAAATCCGGGAACCAAGGAAGACCCCAAGATGATGAACATTAGGAAATGTTGTACTCTTGTAGAGCATCCCAAGTTCACCTCTTTGCTCAATGAATACATGGATGTCCTAACATATTCATACTCTGACCTGAAACCACTCTAGCCTGATGAAATCTAACACAACATCCCTCTCAAGGCTGATTTAACACCTTACAGGCAAAAGACTAGGCATTATAATCTAAAAATATCATGTACTATTTTATCTGAGATACAAAAAATGTTAAATGCCAGGATAATCTTCCTAATCCATCATTTCACATGGATTGCCAATATAGTGCCTATATGAAAGAAAAATGGTGAAATTCACCTTTGTGTGGATTTTAGGAATTTCAATCAGGCATCCTTGAAGGATAATTATCCTTTGCCAATCATGGATCAAGTGTTGCAGATAGTAACAGGGGTGGATATGTTATCAATGTTAGATGGCTTCTCATGATATAATCAAGTCAAAGTTGGTGAAGCAGACCAGCATAAGACTACTTTCACCACACCTTGGGGCACATTTACATATAAAAGGATGCCTTTTGGTTTGATAAATGCTGGTACCACCTTCCAAAGAGAAATGGACCTTGTCTTCAAGGATGAGATGGGTAAGTTCATCATAGTTTATCTTGATGACTTGACTGTCTTCTCTAAGCATTGCCCAGATCATGTGAATCATTTACAGCAAGTGTTGGAATGTTGCTACCAGAATGGCATTTCCTTAAACCCCAAGTAGTCAATTTTTAGAGTAATAGAGGGGAAACTTATCAAACACATTGTGTCCAAAGGAGGCATAAATATTGACTTAGATAGAGTCAAGTCTATCCAAAAACTTTCCTTGCCACAAGCAAGACTGTTGTTCACTCTTTCTTCAAAAAGGTGAATTTCTTACAGAGATTTATCCCCAAAATTGTCAAGAAGACCAGGCACATTATAAACATGATGAAAGGAAAGGCCACCTTTAGCTAGACTGAAGAAGGCAAGTCAACTTTTAAATATATCAAGACTGCCATTGCCCATGCTCTAATTCTGGCTTGTCTAGACTATAGCAAAGAATTCACCATTTACAGCTATGCTTTAGAACATACGCTTTCAATAATTTTGGTTCAATAGAATAAATAAGGCATGGAATCTCCCATTTCCTTCATGAGCTACCCTCTCAAAGCTCATGAGCTGAAGTACTCAAATATGGAGAAGCACGCTTACGCAGTGGTGAAGGCCGTGAAACATTTTCATTTCTACATCCTCAATTCTCATGTTACTGCCTTGGTCCCTGACACCACAGTGACATCTATACTAAATCAATAGGAGTTTGGGATGAAAAGAGGCAATTATGTTGCAAAGATCTAGGAGTTTGATTTGATCATCAAGCCAACAAAGCTAGTACGAGGAAAAGGGCTATGCCAACTAATTGCTAATAATGAGCCAAGAGGAACAGAGCATGAAGAACCAAAAGTAGATGAAAATGACACACCAACAGTCCTCTTTGTCTCCACCATGAATGAGTGGTACTCAGGTATTGCTCATTTCCTCACTTATGGTGAATGTCCTGCAAACCTATCTTATAAAGAAAGGAGAACCATCAAGCTGAAAATTGCTAATTTTGTCCTCTGGGAAAATGGCCTGTATAAGAAAAGTCTTGATGGAATGCTCCTTCGTTGTGTGGACAAGGAGCAGCAAAGCTTCCTTCTAAAGTCCTTCCACAATTCGGCTTGTGGAAGACATTTTTTTGCCCCTATAATTTCCCATAAGATCCTATAAGCTAGGTACTATTGGCTGACTCTCTTCCAAGATGCATAAAAGTGGGTCAGGGGATGTGACTGTGCTAGCATTTTGTTGGAAGGCCTAAGCTAGCTGCTCTGACTCTCAAAATAGTGGTCATTGAGGAGCCTTTCTATCATTGGGGAATTGACTTTATTGGTTCTATAAACCCACTGTCAAATGCTGGACATGATTATGTCCTTACAGCAATAGACTACTTCACTAAATTGGTGGAAGCAGTTCCAACTAAACATGCTACTTCTGAAGTAGTATGTAATTTCCTCAAAGAGAACATCATGTCTAGGTTTGGGGTCCCAGTCAAAATTTTCATTGATAATGCAACCTATTTCACTTCTTAGGAGATTACTCAATTCTGCTTTTGCTATGGAATTACACTCTCTCACTCCTTTGATTGCTTTCCACAAGGGAATGGACAGGCTGAGTCAAGTAATAAAAATTTGGTGACTATCATCAAGAAGTTGGTGGATGACAACCAAAGAACTTGGCATAAGGAGTTGGTTGATGCTCTATGGGTAGACAAAATTACACCAAAGAGAGCAATTGGTATGTCTCCCTTCTAACTTATGTATGGTGTTAATGTTGAGATACCAATCACCTTGGAATTACTAGCATTGAAATTGGCCAAGGCAATTAAAGATCAAACATATGAGAGCTCACTTGAGAAGAGGATCATGTGCCTTGCCAAGCTGAATGAGCAGAGAACTACAGTGGTGGACAAGATTGCCACCCATCAAAGTTTGGTGAAGAAGATCTTCGACCAGAAAGCAAAGAATCATGATTTCTAGATTGGAGATCAAGTCCTACTTTGGGACAAGAGGAGAGAACCAAAGGGGATGCACAAAAATTTTGATTCCCTGTGGAGGGGCCCTTTTACTATTCATCAACTCAATGGTAAAAATAGTTTCCTGTTGAAGTATCAAGATGACACTCTCTTCTCTCTGCCTCATAATGGTCAACATCTGAAGCACTTTAATTCTTGAAGTATCGGATGAGTCCCCCTATACATATGTATATTTATATAGTCTTTTGCTTTGTTCTGTTAATTTTGTTTTCATTTTAGAACCTTTCTTCTTGGGTAGCATGACTCCATAGCCCAATGGCACACTTCAAGGTACTGGATATTTTGGTTTCTACTCCCCTCAGCTGTGTTTCAAGTTTCCAATTGAAGGTAGTTCCCCAACTGGAGCCAACTGCTGTCCCCAAAAAATGCCACTCATTTTTGGGACAACCTACAGACCAAAATTTCTCTCTCCCCTCCTCAAATTTGTTCAGAGCTTTCAAATTCCTCATTTTTAAGCTTTTTTCCTAAAGGGGATTCATAGGTTCTATAGGTTAAAGAAAAGAGCTTTTGCAGGCAAGTTCAGTTAGAAGAACAAACGGCTAACTCACAGAAGCTTTCCTTCAGGCTTTTTGTCTAAAGGAATTCTTTTGGGCTTTTTGCCTAATGGAAAAAGCCTGAACAAAGACGTAAAAAGGAATTTCCATGGACTTAGACAAAAAGGGGCTTCAACGAATGAACCATTGAACTGTTGAACCAAAAGGTTCAATGGGTTCAAGGTTCAACATAGTTCAAGCAACATTCAACCAATGACATCCCTGCAAACATAAAATTTAAGGCAAGAGAATATCCATTGAAATTCAAATAAAGCACAAAACTTGAAGCAAGAACCAAGCGATTGGCTGGAAAGATAGCCCAATAGCTCAAATCAAAATAAGAAGAGATAAAGCTGCAAAAGACAAACCAAGAAAAGACAAAGCAGGAAAAGACAAAAGTAGAAAGAGGGAAAAGCCTGAAATGTCTGTGCAAGAGTGATTTCTAGTAGGTGAAATAGTGGATTGAGTAGACTTCTGAGTGCACCAAACCAAGGACGCGGCCTATTTTCTTCCATGAAGTAAAGACGAATGGATAGATACACAGACATCAGAGGGGATAGACCAAATGATCCAGACTTGGGAGAAGACATATGGGATAAAATAGTTAAGATAGCTGCCCTTTTTTCAATGCAGTCCTTTGACAAACCTAAAAATGCCTTCAAGGCATTAAATGCACAACATGGGCTGTCTTATGAAAAACAAGCGCCCAAGTCTTTCTTGGAGTGCTATATATTGTAATCTCTCATTTGTGTTAAAGGAGACTTCTCATTTTTACAAGAGTGAAACTCTACCCATTTTGAAAGAAGAAGACTGAGACTTTGAGCTCAGGTTGTAATTTCATTTCCATTGTTATTTGAATGAGAAAGTAGGTTTTTCACAGATTTTGTGCTATTTTGACTTGTGTCATCTGAAGGTGTCCTTATTCATTTAATTTGGTGTGTATAATTAGTGAAGGTAACAAAGAAGTGTCCTGAAGCCAACTGTGAGAAGAATTTGTGCTTTCACAATTGATTTCAGTCTGTGTTTTCCTTTCCTTTTGTGTTGAGGATTCTGGGGTGACTTTTTGCCCCCATTATCCTTTGTGATATACTCTTTGGGCAGTTGAGGTAGAGACTTTGAGCTCTATTTCATCCTATTGTTCCTATGCCCTTTTGATCACTAGTTATTTCACTATCTGAAAGAAACTCCTGCTATTTTCTGTAAGGACACTTTTGAAAGAATAGAAGTGCCTTTAGTGTTTATAGCCCAGATTTTCTCCTTTGTCTGTGTGCATCATCTCTGAAAGAAGAGAGATAGATGGTTTATCCCACCCCTATGTCTTACTTTCTGCATATATATAGTATATAGCTACTGCATATTTAATAGGGAACCTCCCCTTGATGAGAGGAGAGATTTCTCCCCTTGTGATGCAGTAAACCTGCACATCTGGATGACCAATCTCCCTATGTTGTGGTGATAGGAACTATTTTGAATGCCAATTAGCTGGTCGACAAAAGATTCACCCAATAGTATCAATATTATAAATACCTTAATTTATCATTCATATTTATTTGAAATCTTTGAAAATTCTCATAGTCTTGAAATTAACCCTCTCAAACTACACAAAAAGCCTTCAACCTTGAGTTAGGATTTTCACACTTAGGATGGTTTTCTAGAAGTTCTAACCTTTAATAATTCATAGAACTTGGTCAATAACTAGGTTTTTATATATATGAATATATTATAGATTAATTATAACTATTTTTTATGTTTTAATACATCTACAAGTGACTATGCGTGAAACAGAGCCTCTTAGACCTAAAAGACCTAAATAATGGCCTAAATGGACTTTGAAAAGTGATAAAATTATTGCATTGAGACATAAAAGTTTTTGAATAGAATTAAAGGCATAAAGTGTATCTAGGTATGGTTTTATTTTCTCAACATAGGAACATACATGTCCATACTAAGCAAAAAATCCTAAAAAAAGGCTATAAGAATGGTCTATGACAGTGGTCAACAAGTAGGATAAGTAATAAGGGTTGTTCAAGAGATTTGTGGATTAAGAGGGAGAAAAAATAAGACCTATTTAGTATTTTATTAATTAATATAATGTGTATAGACATAGAGAAAACTTGGAATGAGCCTTAGGCTAATTTTCTAAGATCTTATGATAAGAAGAGTTACTCATAAGCCTTTGTAAAGAAAGAGTAAGTAGTTTAAATAATATTGAATGTTCACAATTTGTGTTCCTCAAATTGGAATAGAGTCCAAATAAGGTAGAGACAAAGTAGGTTAAAATAAATATTGAGAACCAAAGATCAATAAAGTCAATACAAACAAGATGATCAGAGCCAAAAGGCACTTTGATAGAGGTAAGAGGTGATGTATGTATCTTATTTTCATTCAATTAAGACAAATTTTTTTTATAAGAAAGGTAGATATAGTTGTGTGAAATTGAGAGGTAGAAAATCCCTTATCCAATAAGGCTTGAAGATAAAGAGAAGAGATGTTGATAAGATTAAGATAGGATCTCATAAGTGAGCTTGAGAAAGAGATAAAAGTCCTAGAGAAAAGAGAAGAGAAGAGAAGTCCCAAGTGAGGTCAAAAAATATTGACTCCGAGAGAGAGAGAGAGAGAGAGAGAGAGAGAGAGAGAGAGAGAGAGAGAGAGAGAGAGAGAGAGAGAGAGAGAGAGAGAGAGAGAGAGAGAGAGAGAGAGAGAGAGAGAGAGAGAGAGAGAGAGAGAGTCAAGTGATATATACCACTTAAATGGTCAATAAGATAAGATGGAAGGCTTGTCAATAATATAATAGATAGTAAGAATGATGAAGGGCTTGATGTGTGAAGAGTTCCACAAGAAGAAGATGGAAGTAAAACAAAGATGGTTAGAGAGAGAGAAGGAGATAACTGAGATGAAGGAGTTAATGACAAAGTTAGATAATATCTTTGAATATTTGGTACCAAGATTAACTATGTGAATAAATAATAAAGTTAGATGGAATATTAAGTAATTGATGGAAAATAGGAGAAGACAAAGGATGAAGCAGTCAACAAGGTAGCCTAGAAGGAGAAGAGAAAGGGAAAGCAAGCCTCTAATGTTTAATACTAATGAATTTTTGACATGTGTACATATAGGTGATGAGTTGCAGGAAGAATTAAAGCATGAGAAGAATTATAAAATGAATGAGCAAGTTGATTAGACAACTGAATATGGGGATACAAACTTGTGCTACCCTAAATAAGGTGATCCATTAAAGGATGAAGAATAAGAGAGAGAATGTATAGTAGCACCATGCCTTATGATGAGCATGAAGGAGGAAAAATTCAATAAATTAAGCATGGACAAGAACCAAGAAGCACAGGGTAATGGTTTTCATGTTGTGTTTGATGAGTATTCTAATTTGAACATTAAAGAAGATGAGTTATATGATAGTACCTTGAAGCTAATGAATATGTTAGTTTAAGGAGAAGAATGTACAGTAGTATCAAGTGAAGTGTTTGACATCTATGAGATGGAAGAAGTAGAGAATGAGGGAGAAGCAAAAGTTTAAATTATTAAAAAAATGCATGGCAGTAGGTTGGGGTGCTTTGTTGGGCACCAATGGAAGATGAAAGTGATGTGGATGAGTATACAATAGAGGAAGAACAATTATGGTAGAAACTAATGAAAGGATCAAATGATTGGAGTCTCATAGGAGACTAAGAGAGAATCATGGAAGCTAATTTGGCATTGGATACAATTTTGAGTCAAGGAGAAGAAGAGTTGGTAGCCAAAGAATAATGCATATTCTAAGAGAGAAAATAGGAAGTGGATTTGATTGACATGTTTATTTCATGTGTAGTTTATTGGAGGCAAAGAAATGAGTAGCAGCTACCCATGATTAGATTGAGAATGAAAATCAAGAAGAAGAGAAAAAAAGGAAGAGCCACACTAAGTTTTAACAAGCATCAAAAATTCCTATATGTTTTAAATATGGCTTGGGATCTAGGAGGAGGAGCCATTGAACAAAATATGTTGCAAAGAACATGATTGCTAGATCATTTATAACTTTCTTGGAAAGTTTTTTTCTTGATCCTTGGTAGTATGATGCAGGAGAATATTTACATATTATACATATTGGTTTATTTTTCATGTCTTTAGTATTTAATAGTTGGTTTTATTCATATTAGATATATAGGATTCCATAATAGTGGTTAGAACTTGATCAAATTTGAATGGGAGTTATTTTGGCATTTTCCCACCAATTCATCCTTTTAAATTTTTAAATATTGGTCAAGGTTTGTGGATAAATTTTCATGTTGATAATATTTATCAATAAATTATCTTTGTTTTAAATACCCTTAAATAATCTAAGGGCACTTCTTTACATAAGTAACTTATCTGGTTGAGGACATTCCTAATTATAACAAAGGGAATTTAGTAAGTAGTTATAGAAGTTTTGATAAAGGTAAGTGTTTCAGTTTTCAAGATTAATTAAATTTAAGGGGCTGGGTTTAAATAAATAATTTAAATAACCCCTCATAAAAATGAATATATAGTTTTGTTTGTTTGATGAGAAAATGGAGACATGTTTTGCATTTCCTGTGTGTTTTTGTACACATAATGAAAGGATTATATAAACTAATGATATAATTAAGTGAGGCCCTTTGAAGTTTTTGGTGAATATTATGATGTGATATTTATTTAATTTAATATTTATAAATCAAATTATTTAGTTGTTTCAATGATATTTGTGTAAGACCAGTTGTAGACCCTGTTGGAGTATGTTCTATTTGTCAAGATCGAGTACTAGTTTATGAGACAATGTTCTAATTAATGTTGATATGACCCTTTATATCTATTTATAATCCCATGAAAAGTGATATTAAATATATTTTTATATTTATATTCATGTTTTCAATACACTTTATGTAATTTTCAAGAATGGAACCTGTAGTCTGTGTTGCCTATAAACATAGTCAAGACAACATCTTGTAATTATTGTTGAATAAAGTTATCAAAAGGACTTTAAAAATGTGAAATAGGAATAATATATTTGAATATAGAGTGAATAATCCAATACAAGGGTATGAAACCCTTTCAATAACCCTAGAAATCCATTCTATCTCTTTGCAAAAGCATACAGTTCTGTTAGTTATCCACAGTCAACTCAAACTGATAGAAATCAACCTAAAATAGTTGAAAATTATGTTTCCAATAATTGGTTAAGATGTATAAAGTTTATACAAACCTTAATTATCATTTATATTTGTTTGAAAGCTTTAAAAATGCTCACAGTCTTAAAATTAACCCTCTCAAGCTACATAGAAAGCCTTCAACCCTGAGTTAGGGTTTTCACACTTAAGATGGTTTCCTAGAATTTATAACCATTAAAATTTCATAAAACTTGGTGAATAACTAAGTTTTTATATACATTAATATATTATAGAGGAATTATAACTATTTTGTATGTTTTAGTATGTCTACAAGTGACTATGAGTGAAATAGAGTGTCTTAGACCTAAAAGACCTAAACAATGGCCTAAATGGACTTAAAAAGTGATCAAATAATTGAATTGAGACCTGAAAGTTTGTGAATAGCATGAAATTCATAAAGGGTATCTAGGGATGGTTTTATTTTCTCAACAAAGGACCGTATGTGTCCATATTAAGTAGGAAAGCCTTAAAAAGTCTACAAGAATGGTCTATGACAGTGGTCAACAAGTAAGATAAGTAATAAGGGTTGTTGATGAGATTCTTGGATCAAGTGGGAGAAAAAATAAGACTTATGGAGTATTTTATGAATGAAGAGAATGTGCTTAGACATAGAGAAAACCTAAAATGAGCCTTAGACCAATTTTTTAAGACCTTGTGATAAGAAGAGATACTCATAAGCCTTTGTAAAGAAAGAGTAAGTAGTTTAAATAATATTGAATGTTCACAATTTGTGTTCCTCAAGTTGGAATAGATTCCAAGGAAGGTAGATAAAAATTAGGTTGAAATCAAGATTGAGAACCAAGAATCAAGAAATTCAAGACAAACAAGAATATCAGAGCCAGAAGGCACTATGGCAGAGGTAAGAGGTGATGTATGTATCTTATTTTCATGCAGTTAAGACAAACTTTATTAATCCCTATGCATCATTTCATAAACTTTAGTGACTATTAGTTTATTTTTATTTTTTGGATATTATTTTTAATAGTGTTTTGAAAGTGGATTTGAGTAAATAGTAAGGTGATCATTAGCTTGGTGAAGGGCATCACACTTGACTTTGGATTCATGAGCTTTGGATACCTTATCCTAATCTTGATTTCATTTTTTTTAATCATGGCTTCATGATTGAATTTAAAACCAAGTAAGAATTATAAATCAAGGTGTTAAAGTTTTTTACAAGTCTCATGGGAATGTACCCAATTTGTGTGGAACCATAGTTTTTTTTAGGATTAAACCGATGAGCACTGGTACATAAAGTCTTTAAATCTATATGTAAGGGTTTAAGAAGGTGTTTCCTAATCTCAACTAAGGAAATATGTTATTAAATTTTAAAATTATTGACTTTTGAATGAGGAGGATATTTGGAGGGAATTCCCTTGATAGGTGGGTAAAGGGTCATTACATCAGAGCATCCTAGTATAATAGCATTGATGGTTATCTTGGAATTGTAAGTATTTGAGACACAATCATCAGTAGTATTTTTTATTTTATAATTTTATAATCACATGAGTTCTTAACTTGGGTTGGGAAGGCTCGAGTTGTCTTATGATAAATTCTTGGTGTTTTGCTTGATCAAGGTCTTTTCTAATGATTTTTAGAGAGATTATGAACTGTGTATTATAGTTTTAGATTAATGGCATTGGTAATTAGGTGTAAAATGTTATCTTTGCACATATTACATTCATCTTTATTGGCTAAGTATTTCCAACTATAAATGAATACTTAGATAATCTCATTATCCACTTACTTGTAATTTATGAAATGGGTGAAATTGATTTCAGGTAGATCATTGGATAGAAACTCCTGAACCAATTTGTTAAATAAATCTTCCAAGTTATATATGGAGTTATATTTGAGTTGGTTGTGCCAATATAAAGCATCACTTGAGAATGTTTTGGCTAGTAGCTTGGTAGTAGTAAAGGTATTGAATTTAATATGGTCTTTATAGAGATTACCAAAGGCTTTCAAGTGCAAATCAGGATCTGTGGATCCATTATAGGTGATAAAGAAGTGATGTCATCTATGTTCATGTTTGAAATTTTAGGGGCCAATGATTCATTTTGGATATTTTTAATGGATTTATTGTGAATCGATGGTTGTGAAATGAAATTATTGTGGGAATATCTAAGAGGGGTGAGGGAATTTATACTTGGCACTCCCCATTAAATTTTTTGAGGGTGATTTTGCATTTTATAAAGTTAGTTTTTTAGTTGCATCATCTTTACATGATTATTGGCTTTAAATATATTCATTTGGCTCATTTTTTGTAACATGATTTGATGAGGATTAGGAGAATTTTTATTAAGGGTGGGATGCACTAGATATAGTATTAATGTTGGTGTTAGTGTAATAAATTGAAGCAGACCCACTAAAGGAAAGGCTTTCCACACTAGTAGTAATACTAGGCATGGTGGATGGGAAGGTAAATAAGGAATTTGCATATAACTTTCCCCAAGTTCAGTATAAAAAATAAGAGCATGGGAAGGAAATATTTCCATATGAGTTCCATCATGAGGTGATAGATCACTGAAATATCCTTACCCTTATTATTAGGATATTCATGTAGATAGATTATCATTTCTTTAGGATACTTGAGATATATTACATGCTATCAAAGTTTTGCTAATGGAGAAATGGGTTATAGGGTCATAAAGTTCAAAATAGTGCATTAAATTTATAGGTCCTACTAAAAAATGTTTTCATATAATTTTATGATAAGTCCACTAGATTCATAATTATTACTTAAAATCTATCAAAAAAATCATTACAATAATGATTAGTACAGTTATCTTAAATACATTATTTTAAAAACATCAAGAGATATCAATCTAGATGCACCTATATTGAATTTGCCACATACCACATTAATTAGTGGCTCTATTACCTTATTTGTGAGTTTACTAGTGATAAATGGCCTTGTTATAGCTGCACTATTGTGTTAGAGTCAAAAAATTCCTTTTGTGAAACAAATGGGCTCCAAACTCACCATACATCCAATATATTATGATTTTTTATCGATCTCTCCAAGAAAAAAGGAAAAAATCCCTATGATGATTAGTGCATGTCAAATTTAAGTTTGAAACTATCCTTAGAAGATTGAGTGAGTATCAAATCTAAGATTAGAGACTAATTATTAACATCACATGAATATTACAGTCCACCACCAACCACAACTACCATTTTAAGATATGCATGTGAGATGAATGGAAGTAAGATATCATTAATCTATTGTAATTGAGTGTTATAATATCAACTTTACAATTTTATATCAAGGCAAGACCCTAAAAGCATTGCTAGTATTCATAATAAATTTCATGTTCATAAAATTACTAATTATGGATGTAACTTCAATAGTGTATCTAAAGCTAAGAGAATGTGGAATTCACATCCTAATGCATGTTATAATTTTATCTTACTAAAATGCATCCTAGTGCAGGATATAGTTTTATATTAATGTTATGCCCCCTTATTCTATCATAAAGGGCTAAATACAAAATATATTTATCATTGCCTACACATCAAGGGTAGGAAATAAATGTAAATAATAATCTTAAGACATTAATTAATTAATTTTAAGATGTTAATAAAAAAATACACCAACATCTAACACCACTCCCTTGCATTTATTTCACATATCTCACTCCCTCCCATGGACTGAATTTAATGACCATATTTCCCTTTTTTGTTGTAATATATAATCAAATTTTTAAGACAAACCATTAAAATTTTATAAAGTATTATATAATATTTATATGAATTATCATTAATGATTCCTTCTTCAAATATGAACTATAGTGTCATTTTAGGGGTAATGTTCAATAGATAACCATCGTTAGAATTTTCCATGACAATCAGGGCCAACCATCAAATTTAGTCCCTACAATCTAGGAGTAATTTAGATGGCTATGTTAAAATATATGTTTTACCATTAAAATATTACATAAAGGAAATTTTGAGGGAGCCATATAAAATGATAAATAATTATATAAAAACAAATATATACTTGTTTACACTATAAAGATAATATCTAATCTTTAGTTTTTTAATAATAACTTATATAGTCTGTATATGATGTTTTCAAACATTCTTCGACTAATTTTTCAAATGATAATAATAAGAAACTAACATCTAACTCAATCTCCTACAATGTGATGACATTGTCCAGAACTTTTATCAAATACTTTACACCCAACACAACATAAATGAAATGACAATAAATTATACTAATCAAACCCAATATAGTAAAATAAGCTAAGTAATTTCTAAATGTATGTGAAAAAATGTCAAATCAAAATTGATAACAAAAAAACACACACACACTTTTCACTGTCTCAAATACATTGCTAGTGTAATTTATAATATCTGAGCTTAAATAATTTATAGTGAACCAAAAAAATGAAATCTGACATTATTTTTATAGAATGTAAGTATCCAATTTAAAAATAATTAATGTGATTCCTTGTGGTTTCCAGAGGTAAGGATGAATTTTTATAGTTTTAAGATCATATTTTTATTTTTTAACCATAAAATAAATCAATTTTTTTGGTAGACCGCATTAGCTACAAGGTAAAATTTAGGAAAAAACAAAAAAAACTATAAATGTTTAATAATAAATAAAAATATTATGTTTAATGTTTCTATCTTATGCTAATAACTATACTAACATTTGAATGGAAATATTGAATAAATAGTTATCATTAAAAATAATCATGTTAAGAAGGGTAAGCCATCAAATTTAGTCCCTAGCCCGAGGTAATATTTTTAAATTGAAAATTAGTATGGTATCAATTCCACTTTAAAACTAACTAATGAAAAATAATAGGCCAAATACATCTTTTTAAGTATCGAACAACCACATATTGATAAATAGAAACACATCTGACTAGTTTTAGTAACCAAGTCACAAAGGGTATTTGAAATAAAAATCAAACAAATGCAATAATTTTAAAGGACAAAGAGAAAAGAGGGATAATTTTTTATTAAAACATGACTACTAGATCACTTCTAAATATATTCAATAAAACTCAAAGGCAATACCCTTACATTTACAAAGTCTATAGTTTCTTCTTCAAACCGAACACAAATTATTTTACTCATAGAATCATTCATTGTAGCTTAAAGTGATCTCAATGTTGAATGTGAAGGGATATAAATATTACTTGGACCATATTATATAACAATATACCTAAAATGAAACTCAACCATGCTTCAAATAAATTATGGCTCAACCCACCTTTTATTATGTTTTAAAAAAATATATTAGAAATATAAACAATATCAAAAAACTTCAGGATGCAAACCATAACAAAAAATTTTAATAACTTGGAGTAATATCATTATGAGCCTATACAATAATAGCTTGGGAATAATCTATATTTGCAACAATAATAACATTATGAATTTCAAATACATCTTGTTATTTTACCTTCTTAGTTCATGTGGTTAACCAAATATCCTTTTATTTTGAACACATCTTGAATATCTAAAGAAGAGTAATGATAAAACTCTAAAATAACCACATTTTATATATTAGGTTTGACTACAACATATCAAGTCACAATCGACCTATTTTCACTTTTCCATGGCTAAAATTTTGAAATAATGTATTACCTAAAACCTGACACATATTTACTAAAAGTTAAGCTCAAAGTGAACATTTAATGACCTATAAACTCCCAAAAATAATATTCCATAAATTTTCCATCTTTAGGTGATTATAGTGCCCAAATGGCCAAATGAAAAAGGTAATAAAAAAATCTAGGTAGCTTCCTCAAGAAGCTTTGGGATTTTTAAGGAGTAAGTTCATTAAATGTGGGCATCCACTTCTCCCCAAGTGGTGCGTGAGGGGGAAGATGTGGGGTGTGGTGTAATAATTTTATTTGTGGAGTCTAAAAATCTTAATTAATACCATATAATTCAATATTTATTTTAATTATTCCCCAAAACTTATACCATGTTGATATTTTGAGACCTTCACTCTTTTAGAAACACATTTACCACAATATCAATTATGTTCATTTGTAATGAAAATGTTATAATATCAAATTTAAAAGGTGTGATCATAATAAACTTTATTTTTATATAAGGGAGAGGGGCCTATATCTCATCCTATCTAGGAACCTAAGTGGCATTTAAATGGTGCCACCACTTGAAATTTACCACATAATATATTTAGTATGTGTTTAATATAATTTTTTTGTTTCATGTGTTGAAGTGGATCAAAATCCACATTTTGAATTTTTTTTTAAATGAAATATACTACAAATGATGTTGGCCCTAAACATCTACATTAGGTACCTAATAGTTATAAATATGATTTTTCATGATGTGATTGACTAATTTACACAATTACTAAGTACATTTTGTATAATTACATGTAAATTGTATAGCTAATTTTTATTTTTTTTTTTTTTAATATTTGATATTATTTTTTCATATTTCCTCGCAAGTATAGGACTTCACCCAACCATTGGACCCTCTTCCCTAAGAAATTTAGCAATAAAAATACATGGGTTCCACTGCACCATTAAAAAGGTTGAAGTTGATGAGGATTTATAATCCTAATCATTTTAGATGCTAAGTCCTAGACTAAAAATGAACAAATTCTTTCTCGTAGTACCATTTTAGCCACTGTAAGTACTAAAATTAATTTCAATCAAATAATTGAAAGGTTTTTCTCATGTCAAGTGGCATTCAAATACAAAATCATGTGAATGGGAGAGAATTATGTTGGCATCATATTCATATCAACTGAAAATACTCTCATTCAAAAAATGGCATCATATTCATATCAACTGAAAATACTCTCATTCAAAAAATGGCACAGTCTTTCAACTCTACAACCTTATGTTTCAACTTATCAAAATTCAAACTAATTCAAAAAAAATCAATCAATTTTCATGTACAATGATGTAATTGAGAAAGATGAACCTAGGATCACATTTGAAACCTTATTAATCTAACCAAAGAAAAAAAATTCCCACTAATGCATATATAATGGTAATACTTGGTTTATGAAGAGCAAGGACACTTAATTTTTTTGAAAAAATAGTGAGTAAATTTTGGAAATAAATATAAAATTATTTTGAGTGGCCTCTTTGACATAATGCCTTCATCCCATCTTCCCTTATTTTATGATTTCGACCATTGGAAGTCAGTTTGGGCCCCAAATGGGCCATAATTTGAACTCGGATTTTATACAAATACATAAGCATTCTTGTTCATTTTAGGCATACATAAACTATTGTTGATCTAAGGAATTTGAGAAGAATTAAGTGAAAGATAGAGAATTTATTTATTTTTCATATAAATATAATGAACATTTGAAATAGATTTAGAGAAATCAAGCAAACACTAGAGCATTCATTGAATCACTAAATTTCATGGAAAAGACAAATTACACAACACTAGTTATTTTTGTTGATGAATTACCTAAATTATTTATGTTTTATTTTTGATATTGTATAAAATTGAGGGTCTTGAAACATATCAAAGTAGTTAAATTATTCACTATTATGATTAAAACCTAAGAACATATTTCTCCTCATGTTTTAAGGTAACGATATTACATATATGATAATGTCAAGGGGTAAAAAATGGGCATGAGGCTAGCCACATCCAAGGGAGAGGTAAATCATGAGTTAAAATGACATAGTCTTATAAATGTTGAGGGAGTTGATAACGTAGGTTCATACTAATGGTGAATGTATACATAGGATGGTATTGGTAGGGATGATTCACCTCAGAGGTTTCAGGTTGGTGAAGGGTCAACATGTGAGTTATATCTTAATAAGTCAATATTTGCTTCATAATTTATTTATTTATAATATTTTTTTTGAATGTATTCATGTTTTTGGGGATGTCACTTAAGTTTCATCCCTAATAAATAATGGCATAACTTAATATCACCTCTTTTAAATGTTTTAGACACACACACACACACACACACACGACTATGATTTGAAATTCAAAATATCTAATACATGTCTCCTATTATTTTAGGGCAAGTGGGACCCATGATTTCAAATTAATTATGGTGAAACTATGTCCCAAAATAGGTTAGAATATATCTTAAAGGACTATTAGAATTACAAATAAAGGAATTTGTTTAATATTTGGGTTAATCAACCAATGCATCTTTTTAGCCAATTATCCATTTTTAAAAGGATAAAAAGCTAATTTTATCCAAATGTAAAAGAATATCCACTAAAATTACCCATGTTACTATATTACTAAGCCTTTTTATCTCACATGTGAAATTCAAGTTTGCACCCAAATTATTGCAGCCATCCATATCTAATATTCCTCTTGTTAGGATCCTTCAAAAGCATAAAATGATAAATTAGAAAAGGTTCTTAGGGATTTTATTTGGTCTAATGCTAACACAAATAAAGGACTTCATATAATTGTTTAGGACATATGTTCCCTTCCTTATGATGAAGGAGGAATTAGAATTATTTACATTTATAGACAAAGCACTACCTTATATTCTAAGTGGGATGTTCAAGGAATTAATACAAATGAGGATTTGAAAAAAAAATAAAGACACTACATTGATAAGGTGATTCTTATGGTAATAATCATTATAAAAATATTAGCTTTTGTACTCTTTTAATTACTATTGTTCCCATCAAGATAGAAGGATCCTTTTTGGCTAATATCATCTCAAAGGATTTTGAATAAGTGAAACCCTTCCTAACCTGGGTTGGAGATGGTTTTCAAACTAATCTCTATTTTAATGACCAAAAGCTCTAGTGATCTCTTATCATGACTAGTTCTAACTTCCCTCTAGAATAAATGTGAGACATAAAATCTCTTCAAATTTTTAGAAAATCATTTTACATTGTTCCTCTCAAGATTGAATTTGGTGGCATTCACTAAAATTGAAACCAATATTATGGATTTAGACATACCTTTTACTCTATGTATTCAATATTTTATGCTTAATATCATTCTCCATAAGATGCGTTTGAAACCTCCACTTGTTTAATGGAAGTATTAGAGTTGATATTGTAATACCACCTTCATAAATTATTCCTCTTATATCCTATATTAGATTACAAGTCCATTCTCTTCATCCTTGGGTAATCTCAATAGGAGATGATATCTGAAATCCTCTCCTAGAACATGGCTTGCCAAACTCAACAAGATCTATAATGCCAAACTAGAGCCCATACTAGCCCATTTTATTTGTTATCTAGTCTACCAAGGTATTCGTCTAGGGGATAATCTCAAGCATATTTGGCTTTCTAATTCCTAGTTAAAAAAAAACATTGGATGTGTCTAAGAGCTAAATATTATTTGTAATGTTTTCATAATTTATTCTAGTGTTACCACCCAAAGTTGATTAAATGGTGCATGGTTTTTTTGGGGACCAAGTTTAGTATCCTTCTTATATTATTATTTTATGGAATATGTTTAGAGCTATTATTATTTTTCAACTCTAGAAACCTATAAATTCAAATATATTTAATAGTTAAGAGCTACATATGAATTTATTTTTTAAAAATAATTTTTTTTTTTTATTTCCTTAACATTTTTATAAATTTAAATACAAGTGGAGAAGGTCACCTTTGAGTTTTAACATAATTAGGAGATCCTAAACCATTAGGGGATTAATTCTTTCATAATGATTTATGTCCCTCTTGACCAACCCTCACGTGGCATTCCTCCACTAAAAACCAAACATTGTCAAATTCACTTTCAAAATTACAAATACTTCTCCTTTCCTCCTTCTCAGTAGATGGGATGGAGTCCACCACCACATTACAAATATGCTACTGGCCCATCTCAATGGAACTTGCCTATTCAAGGTGGTGATATGATATGTAATTATGTGCCAATTTAGCCTTATATTTAGGGGATTACAATTTTTATGGCTCATCCTAATGTCACACAAGATGGGTGGGTGGCACTTGATTCTAATTCTAAAAAACCCTCTTCTTGGGGTGTTCAGCCACCCAAGGATGATCTGCCGCCACTTCTTTATGGGGATGTGCCTTATGCCTAATTTATTTTTTTGTAAATTATTTATTAAGACTTAAATGTAGCCATGTTTTTCCATCTAAATTATTATTTTGAGTCATGTTTTTACTATCATGGAGTTCAGAT